>VXCM01007575.1:25192-46157 GCA_014773175.1 Lucifuga dentata | reverse complement strand
TGGTCCTCAGAGGTCAAATCTGACTTTCCTCCACATCTGAAAATAAACATTATGGTATGCACTAACAGTGTTATAAATTTCATGCTTTTCTCAAAAAAATGCACAATTGTTGTGGTTATCCGCTCTACTACTACTACTAATAATAATAATAATAATAAAAGAGTAAAAACGAGCACAAAATATACTTTTGTGTGATGACCCATTGATATCAGAGGTCGTTTGAGACATTATTCATACTTGCTCTTACATAGACCATCATTCTCTCTTACATGCACTATTGAATTGTCTTACATGCACAATCATATTATCCTATACTTGTATATGTATATGAATTTTTTTTTCTTTTTCATGTTTTTGTTTTTTTATTTTTTATATTTTGATTTTTTTATTTTTTATGTTTATTTTTGTTTTTATTTCTTTTATTTTTCATTTTATTCTAAATGAAAATTATGATGAGATATGTATGAGAGGAATACTAGCATGTATGTGAGAGAATAGCTGTGTGTGCGTGAGAAAAGTTGTGCATGTGCGTGAGAATAGTGCACGTGTGTTATGAATGTGAGAAAGTTTGATTGCAGCAGTTTGTGATTGGCTCATAGCCTGACCAATCAGGAAGTAGACAAGCCCCGCCCCTAAAATAATTGTATTGTGGAGAAACTGAGAAAATGGCGGACAGAGAGCGATGACATGAAGACGTTGGTTTGCTAAATAACATTTTAAATTCTCCAACTGCTGCTACAGCAATGTCGGATTTGTTGAATCGAACACATCAGCCACCAGTGACCACTTTTAACGTTACAGTGAACGAGGAAATGCGTCGAATTTTTCGAGGTGGTTCGGATGCGTCAGGGAGCAGTACCCCAACCGATGCTAATGCTAATGGTGTTTCACGACCCAGATACCAAACTCAGTGATACTTCACTGGATGGAAGAGGTAAGTCAATAATTGAAGTGATATTCTGTAGCTAAAAAAAATAATATAATGATTTTACTTTTTACTGCTTTTAACCTCGTAGCAAGAGCAGTGGCAATGCTAGCATAGCGCATGTCAGCAACGGAGCACACACGAGAGTAAAGGTATTTTTAATTGTGTCATTTCAAATTAGAAATATTTTGGCTTTTTTAAAACCTGCACANTAAAGGTATTTTTAATTGTGTCATTTCAAATTAGAAATATTTTGGCTTTTTTAAAACCTGCACAGCCATTTCCCCAGTTGTCAGCTGTGTTAATAAACATTGATACAGATAATATGTTAAGATTGCTAAACAAAATTTACAGCGAACAAAGGGGGCTATTTTACGTAGACATTATCCTGTGTGCTTGTATTTGGGGAAGATAATGTTAGTCATGTTCATATCTTATGTCTGTGCCCTGCATAGNCTGTGTGCTTGTATTTGGGGAAGATAATGTTAGTCATGTTCATATCTTATGTCTGTGCCCTGCATAGTGTCTTTATTTGTGGTTCTGTTTGTCAACTTTATCGATATTGATTATTCTTTTTTTTTTTTTTTTTTTTTTAGGCCAGAGGTAGCAAGTGTGTGTAGTAGGACGATGTTTGCTGCATGTTCAGGCTTGTTCTGCAATATGTTAAGGGAAAGTCAAGGCCACAATGTCGTTTGGGGGGATGATGATGGGACCACTGGGGCATTCTGTGTACCACACTCAACCCAGTAACATACCGATGAGGCTAACGCTACTGGAAGAAAGGAAAAAAAAAAACTGTTCTTTTTTTAATGCTCAAATTTTATGACACAACTTAATGTCAATCCAGTTACCTATATATTTTGTTGTTTGTGTATATTTCTTATGCATGAAAATTATAATATCAGGAATTTCAATCCATTATGCAGGATTCATCATGAATCCTGCATGACAGATGTGAATTTTTTCTATGATAATTTTATATAACAAGTATTTTTAATTGATCTCTCTGAGGTAAATTGTTGTCCATATCAATACTTTTTTGTGGTGATTTGTGNGTATTTTTAATTGATCTCTCTGAGGTAAATTGTTGTCCATATCAATACTTTTTTGTGGTGATTTGTGCTAGTTAAAGACATTTACCATTTAACTGAGCCAACTAGTCATCACAGCAATAACTATAACAGCATGTCAAAATCTGCTCAAAACAAATACAATTATTTTTAAAAATTATTCTTCAGCAGGGCCAATGGGTTAAAATGGTGAAATAAAATAATTCTCCGTCAGTAAGCCTTTCACTGTCTGGGTATTTACTTTAAGCCATGTCTTCAAAAGAATGACTTGGCCAGGTAGTTTCGTCTTCCACAGTGTGCTCCATGCAGTCACTTCAGGGACTAGAAATCAGAAATGGTAATTTTTAATGCTGTAATTGGTGTTGCTTCTACCAGTAATACTGCTTCGAATGTTTCCTTCAGGTCTGTCACCCAAAATCATCCTACATTCAATAAGTATATCATACTTTTACCCCATCCATTGTGGAGTTTAGTTTGCAAGCACAAAACCAAAAGGAAGCTCCATGAAAGTGACTATATTTTAAATGCCTTCAAAATGAAGAAAGCGTGGGACTGTAGGACAGTCATCGAAGAATCAGGGAAGCATTTAAAGACCGAATTCCACGTGATATCAGGTATATTCAAAATATTTGGGCAAGTATGTATAATGTAGTAGATGTTTGATTGGTGTAAGCTTATATTCAAAATTTCCATGACATAAAAAGATCANACCCCCACCCCCATCCCTTTAAATATATATATATATTTATATATATTTTTAGTGTTGAATTTCTGATGCCATGTGGAAACAAATTAGTTTCACCAAAGTTGCTTGAGGGCCAGGAGCTGGATGGCTTTATTATTCATAAAGTGTTCGGATCAAAGGCCATATACATTAGGCCGTCAGTGCCTCTTCCAATACCGGTAAGCTTTACTTAATTACGTGAAACTAAATTTTAGTATGCTGCAAACTTTAAAAAAAAAATTATTATTATTAAATAATTTAAGTTTCATTTTTATTTTTTATTGTTTTAGTTTGGCAGCTCAGATTCAGATGAAAGTTGTGTTGATGTTGATTCTGCATCAGCATCCAGTGACCACACAACTGCCAGAGCCAACCAGATCAGTGATTACATGACCACAAGGGCCAGAGCTCTCCAGACCCATCCATCATATCAAGCCACGATCATGATGAACCAGACAGCTGAACCACTTCAAACCTCCAGTGAGACCATGACTAGAACTAGTAACCCTGCTGTATCACTGCAAGCTTCCAGAGACAGCTTGCCCATGGAGAACCACATCGCAGTGTCCCTGCAGGCCTCCAGTGACACCATGACTAGGATGGTGTCACAACCAGCCTCAAGATTCGAAGTCAGTGGAAGTGTAGCCACTGTGAACCAGACCCCATCAGCCAGCAGTGATGACTATACTACATATCTTTCCATCATTGGCTCAGTGTCAGATCATTCCTCAGATGATGAGGANGTGATGACTATACTACATATCTTTCCATCATTGGCTCAGTGTCAGATCATTCCTCAGATGATGAGGAATTAAACCAATGGCCAGTCTGGAAAGTCAGATGTAAGTTCTAAAAGGCTGAGTGGTAAACATTCTTGAAAAAGCTACACTATGTTAATGTATATAAGACTGGACTGAGTGTTGAAAGTTCTGCACATTAAAGACTTACAGATAGTTTGCGAATGTAGTGTTGTTGTATAATAGCCATGGTAGCACAATGTGGATGCAGCAACCTTGTCAAATCAGTTTGCTATCTGATATCTGTTATCATTTTAAGCAAGGAAAGACAACATAACAGGAAAAAATTACATTGTTATATATAACCTGTCAAGTATGTTTGAAGTCTTTAAATTTATTTTTTTTTGCTGTACTTAAATATTTATAATCCACTAGCTATATATAAGTAAGTAAAAATGATCAAACACTACAAACCTATGCTTTAGAGAGCAGTCTGCAACAATAATCATGTATATAATTTTATGAAATGGTCTAAAATATGTAAAGGTAATGGTATGGACCATAACAACTGAGGTAGTCAGCTGCTGTTCAGTTTAATGTAAAAAAAAAAAAAAAAAAANAAAAAAAAAAAAAAAAAAAAGGAGTGCTTGTGGTCTGTTTTACATAGTTGTACAGTATACGATATCACAAAGTGCACCAACATTGAAGTAATTTTACATTATCCTTATTCTAATGAATGTTTTCCCCTTATTCTTTCAGCAGAGCACCTAACCAAGACACTGTCAGCAAGGGAGGTGCTTCTTAGTCTTTCATCCCAAATTGACAGCAACCGAAGATGCAGATTCAATATTAACAGATCTTCAGTAATGGATGGCACCATGCATGGCTTCAAACGGCAGTCTTACAGTCCGACTTATCAGATGTGTATCAAGTTTTCAGATGACTTGGGAATGGCTGAAGAGGCTGTGGACCTTGGTGGCCCTCGTAGAGAATTTTTAAGATTGCTTATGGAAGCCCTGTTACAGTCACCAATGTTTGAAGGAAAGGATGATAAAATGAATTTGGCTCTTGACAGTACAGGTAAGTACTATGTGTAAGAATTTGTATACCAAAATCATAAATTATACTGAAAAGATAATGACAGACACTTTCAGAGTTTTGGTATCTGATTAATGTTTTTGTACAATGGCTGGATCCACTTTTTAATGTATTTTTAATTGTAGAACGCACAGTGAAGTTGTTTGGTTGAAGTTCCTATCCTCACCTATGGTCATGAACTCTGGGTAATGAGCGAAAGAACAAGAACGCGGATACAAGTGGCGGAAATGAGGTTCCTCCATAGGGTGTCTGGGCTCACTCTCAGGGACAGGGTGAGAAGCTTGGACATCCGGGAGGGACTTGGAGTAGAGCCGCTCCTCCTCCACATCGAAAGGAGTCAATTGAGGTGGTTCGGGCACCTAATAAGGATGCCCCCTGGTCGACTCCCTAGGGAGGTCTTCCAGGCACATCCAACTGGGAAGAGGCCCCGGGGAAGACCCAGGACACGCTGGAGGGATTACATCTCCCGGCTGGCCTGGGAATGCCTCGGAGTCCCCCAGGAGGAGTTAGAGGGCCTGGCCGGGGACAGGGAAGTATGGGCTGATCTGCTTAGTCTGCTGCCACCGTGACCCGGACCCAGATAAGCGGAGGATAATGGATGGATGGATGGACAGTGAAGTTGTGAAGAAATAAACTTACTGTCTTTCGATGCATAAATAACTTCATGCCAGTAGTTCATCCTGACGTTCTAGCTGCGGAGATAAAACTGCAGTTTCTTCAGTAGTGCACAACTGAAGTTTGGCATTAATTGGGAACATTTTTGGTCATGGACAACTATACGAGTCTGTCTGGGTCTAATACTTTGGTGTGTGTCTCCCCCCTCCCTCCCCCTCCCTCCCCCCCCAGCAGAAAATAATAATAAAATACTATAATAAATATATTAATTTGAACAGTAATAATTTCTCAAAAATTTATTTCATCTCAGTTCTAATTTTTGTCACATTTTTTATCCTTTTTTTCCCCTGTGTTTTGTTCAGCTTTAAGAGAGGACCGTTATTTCATTGCTGGCCAGGCCATTGCTGTGAGCCTTGTTCATGGTGGTCCTTCACCTGGATTTTTGCACCAACATTATATTCATGTTTAATTGGTGGCAAAGACTTGGCAAAGCCTGTCTTGGAAGACATAGCTGACACTGACTTGTATGAGAATGTTAAACAGGTAAAATTATGCTATAAAGTTAATCTTGAGTGCATTTTACATTTCATTTCATTTCATNTGTTAAACAGGTAAAATTATGCTATAAAGTTAATCTTGAGTGCATTTTACATTTCATTTCATTTCATTTATGTGTATACTTATTCTGTTAATGTTTTCATTGTTGTTTGAATGAAGACCAGACATTGCTCGTAAATCTTCTTGAAATGTCTTTGTTGGTCTTTGTGTTTTTTTTTTTTTTTTTNTTTTTTTTTTTTTTTTAATTTTATCTTAAGATGTCGAGGTGTACGTCTTTGGATGACCTCTTACGCTCCACAGAACCACTGCAGGATTACTTGGCAAATGTAGGGTGTGTCTCAGGCCACTGACACACATAGAAGATAGGGACCTGCTGATTCAAGACATTCTCATGTTTCAAGGTCCACAGAGTCTGGGGAGCTTTTGAAAGGTCAGTCTTACAGTGTCATGAGAGACCACAATTAGTGGCATTTCTGTCTTCTGTGTATGCACCTGAGTCATATAGTAGAAACTGAAACTATAGCTATGCAGTACAACCACAAAAATTTTAAGTTACAAAATGGAAATCATGGCATTCAGTCTACTGTTTATTATACTGAGAAATTGGCGATTTGCACACATTGCAATTGCTAGATATTTGAGAATTTAGATATTTCACACCATATTANATTGGCGATTTGCACACATTGCAATTGCTAGATATTTGAGAATTTAGATATTTCACACCATATTAAAGATTTGAATTAGTTGGATTAATTCTGTTCACCAACCAGCCCTTTTAAACTCACTAATGGACATACTGAGATTTTATTCCCCAAATTGTTGCGATAGAATATTGATGACTTCAAGCTAAATAATTCTTTGTCAACTATTGCAACCCTTCTCAATACTGGAGAAGCAAGTTTGACTGTAGATTATATTTGTTTCTGTGCCAATAAATGAAGAGACCTTTTTTTGTTTGTTTTTGTTTTGTTTTTTCTCTCCCTTTTTTTTTTTTATGTCTATAATATATTTACAGATTTCGAGAGGGGCTGAAAACCCTTGGTGTTCTAGGTGCTATTCAGATGCATCCAGACAGCTTTAGGACCTTAATGTGTCATGAACTAGCCACGTTCACTGCAGATGTGATGGATGAGCTTTTCCACATCCGGCTGTCTGAAGTGGGAAGCAACAAGAGAATGGCAGAGGAGCTTGTTGTACCATTTTGGAGGGATTACCTACAGGATGTAGAAGGTAAATATTGGTGAAATGTTTTTTTTTTTGTTTTTTTTTTCTTTCTCCTCAGGAATTTTTAGCATTAAGTACATTAACTTACTTGGCAACATGGACCTACTTAGAGAGACAGCTTTGGCCCAGAGAAAATATCTGAAAACCATGGCAATGTGACAAGTGGTCACAGATAGGACAGGTGCTTTCTTGTCATCTCTTTCTTTTGCTTTCTTTTTTTGAATGTTCCTGTTTTCTGCTTTCTCCTGTTAAACTTCTTTCATTTGTTTTCCATTTTTGTACTTAATTTTCTGTTCATTTTCTCTCCTGCTTTTCTTTTTTACTCTATATCTTTTTCCACCTTCCCTTCTCTGTTGCCTTTGTTCTGTATCGCTCTCACTTAGTTGTCCTGCTCTTACCTTTGTTTATTAATTACTACCTCATGTCTTCCTTTGCTTCTCTTTTACTGCTGTCTTACTCTTTCATCCTTCTGCCATATTTTCCTTCTTTTATTTTGCTGTTTAAATGTATACAGAGATGTTTTTACAATCTTAAAGCAGAAGCAAGGGCATTTTATTGATACAGTATTTAATATTTTACTGTGCTTTTTGGATATTTTATATGTTCTATTTTTAACCCAAGATAAAAATTCTGATTAATGTTTTAGTTGATGAATTACAGAAGAAGATGGACCAGCAAAATTGGGGAAGATCCTAGCCTTTGCTACAGGTGCAAATGTTGTCCCTCCAATTGCCTTCTCCACACAACCCTCCATTGATTTTCTACATGACGGCAAACATCGTTTGCCTATGGCCAACACTTGCATCANACACAACCCTCCATTGATTTTCTACATGACGGCAAACATCGTTTGCCTATGGCCAACACTTGCATCAGCTGCCTGAGGTTACCACTGATGGACAGGTATATGGAGTTTAAAGACAACATGGATTTTGCTGTTGGGAATATGCAGGGTTTTGGGAGAATGTAACCAAGCAACATATTTCTGGTTCAGAGTATTAATGACACACAAAAGNGCAGGGTTTTGGGAGAATGTAACCAAGCAACATATTTCTGGTTCAGAGTATTAATGACACACAAAAGATGTGAGGTTGCCTTTGTTTTTTTTTTGTTTTTGTTTTTTTACAGATTAGCACAAAGACAAGTATAACAACAGTTCAGAAATTAGATTTTTATTTTGTATTTTTGGAGTTTGTTAAATTAACCATTTGCCATTGTTCATTGATTAACAGTGTGTTATTTTTACGAGACTCATGTATTAACTGTGTAGTCCAAAATTCAGGTTAGTACTTTCATTTTCATTGCAGTAAGTGTGTGTTCAGAATGATTAACATTTGGTATTTTACACCTGATGTATACAGTGCACTCTATAATTATCGGCACCCTTGGTAAATAAAAACAAAATGGGCTGCAAAAAGTGTATCCTATTGTTTATCCTCTCGATCTTTCATTCAAAAATATAACTTTTAATTAAAGACTTACAATAAAATAATTGAAAGGAAAAAGAAATCCTTACAAAACATATTTTCCTCAATGGTTCTGGAAGAGGATGTCTACACTGACCCCATGCACATGGAGGAGGATGGTTTTAGAGGCCAAAGAATCCCCAAGACTCGGCTGGAGAAAATGGCGATCAGATGCCACCAGGTCCATTCAGAAAAAGATTTATTTAGTAAGAATTTCTTTTTCCTTTGAATTATTTTACTTTAATTAAAGGGTATTTTTTGTTAATATTTTAAATGAAAGATCAAGAGGATAAACACATTTTTTTTCACAGGCCATTTTCCTTTTATTCACTAAGGGTGTCGATATTTGTGGAGGGCGCTGTAGAGTGTGCAAACGGCTAGTTTTATCAGCACTTACACTGAGGTGTCTACAGTTGTTGCCTGCAAGAACAGAGGCTGTGGAATCAACACTGTGTTCAAAGAATAAAGCTTACTCTTAAGATTGTTAGAAGACTGAACATAGAAAAGCCTCCAGCAAATGGCACAAAATCATTGGAAAGATGATCTATCTGGGTCAAATACTTTAACTTTTCTGTATTTTGTTTTTCTTGTAGATAAATTCTTATTTGTGTTTAGCTTTTACCATATTGTGCCTGCAGTTGGCTTCTCCCCATTTCATTTCCTGGATGATGATTCCTTCAGTCCCAAGTGCCTTTTTCCTTTGGTCAACATCTGCATCAACCACCACTTGACATACATGGATTTTAAAGATAGCATGGATTTTGTAATACAGAACACTCGAGTTCTGGTAGAGAATAACTAAGGAACATATCACTGGTTAAGAGAATAGTTTTGGAGGTTACATTATAAGAAATGTAATGCATATTAATGTTCAACTATACAAAATTCAGATTTCTATTTTGAGTGTTACGGTTAGTCAATAGAAAATGATTTGACAGTGTTCATAGTGATTAAGTGTTTGGTATTTTATATCCATAGACTATAAAATACTGTCCATAGGCTATAAAAGTAGTGGAAAAGGCAAATATTATTGAAGTCCTGAGTTACACAAGTTTGCAAGTAGTTAGGCACTAAATTGTCTGCTGCATCTTTTTCCACGTTTGTTAATGCTGGAAACTAAGAAAATTTATCAGTTCTGAAAATAAATGTATGCCATGGTTACCGTCATCACTCAGTGGGTCTATCTGTTGAATTCTGTTCATAACTGTATCATTTACATGAAAGTCATTTTCTGGAACAACAAGGTTGTTTTCAGTCTCTAACTGTGGTGGAGGTTGATTTTCATTAGTTATACGGGTATCATTTATTGTAAAAAGATCATCAATTGCAGAGTTATCAGTCCCTGCAGCAGGAAGAACACCTGCCTGCCACAACTGCAAGGGAGTTTGTCCTTGTGTAGCTAGACCATAGTTATTCCATTGATTTTGGAACTCTGCAGCAGCCTGTTGAACTCGAGGCAGGTAGATGTAGTGGAGACAAAACAGATGGAGCTCATTTGTTGAATCTAATATACCCTCATTTTCCATGAATGTAAAAAGGTTGCTGAAGTAAAATGACAGTACTCGATTCAGCTCAGCCCACAACCGTTCTATCCTCTGATTATGGACACTCCGTCCAGCGATGACACTGCCTGTGTTTAATCCTCTTCTCTCAATCATATAGTGAGCAACCCCTGTATTCTCCATACCATGGTCACAGCGCTCTGGAGGGAAGGCCAAAATTTTGTACACCAGTACAAAACAGTTCTAGAACACTGGAAGCTCTGTTATTGAGGCACTGCAAGTATATAATGGTCCAACTAAAGCCATCAACGCATCCATGAAAGATCATCCTTCACCTAACCAATTTATGGTTTCCGTCTATATGCCTGTTGGAGAAAAGAAGTTGCCGAAAAAAAAAGAGTTGTAAACAGAGTTATAATCATGGTAAGTATTGTTGTGTAGCATTAGTGACCTTTACTTGGTCAACCTCTAAAATAAAAGGAGCAGATATGATGATGATGATGATTATTTTAGATAAGGTTGCATAGGTTACTCAGGTACCAAAATATGAATGTTTCACACAGTCCAATAATGATAATATAAAGCTACTGAAATATTTAATCATTAATTCACTTACCAAATACTCTTAGCATCAGTTACATGTAACTAAATGTAATCACTTTATAAATTCTGTTTTTATACAGTTCAAGGCTACCAAGTAAGTTTGGTGTGTTTGGTCAAACAGTAAACTTATTGTAGAACAATTCTCACCATAGTTGATTTGGAGTCTGAACATTATAAATTCTGCGAATGGCACGACGTCGCCGGAAGGACCTTCCAACAGGGTCAAGTTGTTGCAGACAGTGTCTAACGCCAGCATTGTATTTGAATGTTGCGTGATCGTAGGCTTCCTAAAACATACCTTTCACCTGCATTTTGGGTGATTTGTAAGGTCTCACAGACAATGTGAAACAGGTCTTCAGACATTTCTGTATAGGTCAGTGGCTGGATGTCAAGTTGCTGTATGTGCCTGAACAATGTCCTGCTGCTGATTCCAAAGCATAGCACTATTCTTCGCCAGCTCATCCCAAGGGACAAACAGTGAGCTATTTGTTCATGTAATATTCTGTACTGAGGACGGCNCGCCAGCTCATCCCAAGGGACAAACAGTGAGCTATTTGTTCATGTAATATTCTGTACTGAGGACGGCCAGGATGGCCATTCAGAATTGTTGGAGGAACTCTTGAATAAAAAGTAGTCCTTTGTCTCACCTCCGTTGATCTATAGCTTTCATATGAATTTAATAGGGAACATAAACATGCATACAGAGCCTCCAGTACACCCAGACTCTCTTGACGATCTTGTACTTCTGACTGCTGGCTAATTGAGAGAAAAGAAGATATTGTCCTTGTGTATCCATCAAGCTCACAGTATAATCTGTCCAAAATCATGCTATCAGTTTCCCTTAAAATGGCCTGAACACACCGCATTGTGTTAGTGAAAAACATGATAATTTCTTCCTCATGACCAGTTGTTTCCAAAACCAAAAATTGAGCTTGAAAAAGAAGGTAAAAAAACAGAAAAAACATGATTACCTTTCTTTTCTTGAAGCAAAATGGAATAAATTTCACTTTGGCTTGAATTAAAAGCTCCTTGTAGCCTGAGGTTTGGTAGCAGTGACGTAAAGTTTTGTTTTCAAAGGCTGCTAGCTAATCAGAAACTGAGGGTTAGTCATCTTCCTGTTAAATCAAGCTAACTTCCTTTTTAATTAAACCCTCTCCCACATGTATCATCATTATAGTAGTGCATGCGAAAGAGTATAGTTGTGTGTAAGAGAGTATGATAGGGTATGTAAGAGAGTATGAGGTGTATGTAAGAGAGTATGATGGTCTATGTAAGAGTATGATAGTGTATGTAAGAGAGTATGATGGTGTATATAAGAGTATGATGGTGTATGTAAGAGTATGATGGTGTACGTAAGAGTATGATAGTGTATGTAAGAGAGTATGATGGTGTATGTAAGAGTATGATAGTGTACGTAAGAGTATGATAGTGTATGTAAGAGAGTATGATGGTGTATATAAGAGAGTATGATAGTGTATGTAAGAGTATGATGGTGTATATAAGAGTATGATAGTGTAAGAGTATGATGGTCTATGTAAGAGTATGATGGTGTATGTAAGAGAGTATGAGGGTGTATAAGAGAGTATGGCAGTATAGTAATGTATGTGAGAGACTAATGGTGTATGTAAGAGCAAGTATGAATAATGTCTCAAACGGCCTCTCTTATGTTCACATAAAACATAATTTTTCTGTTCAAAATTTGTAAGTGCTCACTCAAATTATGCCTCTTCACTTGGCCAATCACGGATGAAGGTGCATTTACTTCACACACACACACTATTCCCTTTGTATCAGATTTTGATAGGTGAGGGACCTAAACGAGGTCTTCATGGTGATTAGGCTGCAATGACATCACATTTTCCCACTGAGACGTCTTCATCTGGCCTGTTGACTGGAAGATGAATGGACAGCTGGACAAATAAAAACACGAGCTGTGTCTTTGTCACACAAGCATCACACACACCACACACTTACGCACACACTAACACACATACACTAACGTACATACAAACACTAACGCACTCACTAACACACAAACACTAACGCACATACAAATACTAACACACTCACTAACGCACTCACTAACACACACTAACAACATACAAACACTAATGCACACACTTACATACACACTAACACATACAAACACGCACTCACTAACACACTAACAACATACAAACACTAACACACATACACACATTAACACACTCCCTAACACACATACAAACACTAACGCACTCACTAACACATACACACACTAAAAACATACAAACACTAACGCACTCACTAACACACATACACACTAATGCACTCACTAACACACATACACACACTAATGCACTCACTGACACACATACACACACTAATGCACTCACTAACACACATACTAACACACTCACTAACACACATACACTAATGCACTCACTAACACACACACTAAGGCACGCACACACACACACACACAAAGCACACACTAAAGCACTCACTAACACACATACAAACACACACACACACACACACAGCTCTACTGGAAGGTCCAGAGTTAATTAAGCTAAAACAGTAAAATTAGTTCCATCAGATTAAACAGTTTCATTAAATTCCTCATTAGATAAAATTATGGTAGTCACACTTCTCACTAGTGCACTTTTCATTTAGCCCTAAGCTTTTAGTTCAAAACACACACACGCACACAGACACACAGACACACACGCACACAGACACACACGTCCCTCAGAATCCTGCTGACACCCCATTCATCACCTGGACTATTTTTAGCTCTTTAATTAGCTGTGCGCTTAAAAGCAGTTGCTTATTAGTCTCAGCTAATGTCCAGTTTACCTGGATGTGTGTGTGTGTTTGTGCATATCTGTGTGTGTGTGTGTGTGTGTGTGTGTGTGTGTGTGTGTGGTGTGAGTTCTTCATATGTGCTGTGGGTCAACGGTGTCGGTGTTTCTGCTTTCCAACACAGACCCAGCGATGAACACTGTGGATTAAAGTGTGTTTGTGTCCTCATGCTGTACACGCTTCACTTCCTCTCTCTCACTTCAGTAACACACAAATACACAAACTTACCACACACACTGTCACATCTTTTATCACAGCAGCTGCATTTACACTCCAGGGTCTTCCTGAGGTAAAAATGGACATTGGCCATCCAGTGCAGAACTCCCTCTGAGTTTCGTTCAGGTTCCATAGTAACGTCCCGTTACCTGAGACTGAGACTTGCTGAGCTGAGCATGTGCCAGTCTGACTCGTGCATTACATTGTGCAAATCCACGCTGAAGCGATCCCTCCTCCTGCATTTGTAGAGCTCCTGGATAGGACACGTAGGTTGATTTGAGGAAATAAAAAGCCATTAGAATATGCTTCTATAAAAATCATGCAGGTCTTAGCTAACATTATATTGTTGACAGATGAGTTATGAGTTAATGGCACAGATACCTTCTAACGGTCCTCAATTAAAGCCACAGACACAATGAATAAAGTCACCTGAACCTCATCAGGATTTACTTAAAGTCAGTTATTGTACAGATAACACAATTACTTGTGAACCTGAAACTTGCACATAAGCATACAGGTTTGGGTAGTAACAGAATATGTAACGGTGTGATGTAATCAGGATACAAAAAATGTATTAGGAATGAGCAAGTACACCATTTTCCATATCTGTATCTGTATCCCTTCAACCAACTAAATTATCCATATCCATACTCGAATGGGCAGGTCTTAATCCGAAAGTGGGCGGGGCTTCACCCAGAGACTTAAGAATCACTAGCTAACTGGCTAGTTAGCCTAAAAGCTAGAAACTACAAGACATTAGAAATGTGCGTTTGTATCAGTATCTTGTGTGTGAATGTCCACAGTAAATCAATGTGTGTTTATTTGTGGACTGAGAATAATGTTGAGCTGAATCTGAGAATAGCATCTATAGTTTTTTTGTTTTGTTTTTTGTTTTCCTTTTCCAGCATCAGGTTGCAGTTGGCTAACCATGATGTAGTCTTTGTCTTGTGATTTCAGGTGAGTGACGATATCTAAATGTGCACAAAATTGCATTAGTACAATATAAGAATGGCTAGCTAACTGGCTAGTTAGCCTAGAAGCTAGTAGCAGCTAGTAGAAATGTGTGTTAGTATCAGTACCTTGCGTGTGAATGTCCACAGTAAATGAATGTGTGTGTGTTTAGCTGTGGACTGAGAATAATGTTGAGCTGAATCTGAGAATAGCAACTATAGCTAATAGATGCTACTACGCTAAACTATAACTAATAGATGCTACTATGCTAAACTATAGCTAATAGATGCTACTATGCTAAACTATAGCTAATAGATGCTACTGTGAATCCTGTGGAGCAGCAGCAGCTTCTGCTCCACAGGATTCACAGCTCTGTGTAGAGAGGAGCTCTGTTATTAGCTGCCTGGATGATCACGCAACCATGTGACACAGCGCTAGTAACTCTACCCAATCAGATTTATTTTCTTTAACGAGTACAGATAGTGACACATTTTACTCAGATGGTACTCGTGCTCGTACAAAGTGAGTTATGGAGTTATATTTGTGCCAAAATTATGAGTAAGCACATATAAATTTTGAGTGGAAAAATTATTTTTGCGCGAACAAAAATTTAATTTTACTTACGAATTTTGAGCAGAAAAATTATGTTTTATACAAACAAAAAATAAGTATGAGCACACAAAAATCTATTTTGCGCTTGCTTTTAGCAGCAGCAGCTATGTGACTCTATCAGCCTCTGATAGAGAGGAACTCTGTGATTGGCTGCCTGGACAATCACGCAACCATGTGACACAGCACTAGTAACTCTACCCAATCAGATTTTTTTCTTTAACGAGTACAGATAGTGCCACATTTTACTCGGATGGTACTTGTGCTTATAAAAAGTGCATTATCCATAACAGATACACGTTTCATTGCAGTACTCGGCTCATCCATAGAAACTATTTCACTACAGTTAGAGAAAAAAAGTGTAATCAGATTGCAGATACATTTAGTAAAAAAAAAAAAAAAANAAAAAAAAAAAAAAAAAGGGGGATTACTGGGGACAGTTGCAACACTTTTTGCATTTCTCTCAGTTACTCAGAGACTATTTGGACTAAACCAACTAAACTAAACCAAGTAAACCAACTAAAATAAACTCCAAAACAGCTGTTTTCAATAAACGCAGCAGCAAATGTTGAATGAGCCTTCTGTCCTCCTGGTGAGGGGAGCGTCTAACTGACCATGTGCAGTATGTCATCATTCTAGCATGTTTCTGATTGGAGGAACTTCCTGCAACCGTCCCTTGTTGCAATCATCCCCACTCTCCCCTACTAATAGAAATATTTTCAGAATAGAGGGTAAGAGAAGTAACAAATAATAAATCAGTCATCTGTTGGAGATGGGACGTAATTAGTCGTTGCTGCTGCTGCTGAGCGTTGCTGAGACGGAGGGAACAGGAAGAGAAGGAGGAAATAATTATCTCATTAGTGTATTCCCATTATTCCAGATGCTGGCTGCTTCCCTCCCACAGCTCTGATTATTGATATTAGCTTTCCACTCTGCAGGCTCCACAAAACAGAGTTTCACACAGAGACTTTGACTCAGCTGTTAGCATCCATTAACTTGCTGATGGAATCAAACTGCTGATGACAAATGGGTGAAATCAAAAGTAGTTTCACTGAAATGAATGTTTATGTATGTGCATTTGCAACATAGATGGTTGAATGTGTGTGTGTGTGTGTGTGTGTGTGTGTTGCGAGTGGTTATTCAGACGTCTTTCTGCTGTGGAGATAATCTTTGATCTGCACGTCTCTCACCTCGCTGGTGACACTCCTGATATCCTGCGTCTGATCAGTGGATGGAACGCAGTGCCGACGGGCGTGGGCGTGTCATCAAAAAGACACACCTGCATTTTACAGCGATGGACTGTAGCTGATATGTCAGTTTACAAACCAGGTCGTCATGTTGACTGCTGACATTTCACCATGCGAACACCTTCCTGGTACCATTTTAAAGTCGTGTTGTACAACTGGGAGATTTTTCTACGCAGGCTATGCGTTTCTCCTCCATGGTTGTGCTGCTTCTGCTTACGTTACATACGATTATTCTCTCGTTTGTGCATTGGAAAGGTTACCGGCAGACAGGTCAAAGTTGAATGCGGTTGTACTTTGAATGCAACATTAAAGGGGAGTATCAGAGCGATGCTCAGAGTTGCATCACCGTGAGGTTCACCGCCGAGCTCAGCCCAGCATTTTTTTCCTCAAACGAGCAATTTATAGCGTTTTGATTATTCTAAAGAATAAGCTTGATCAAAGTTATTCACTATTCAAGTAATCTTTTTAATAGATACTTTCTTACTTCCACTAAGTCATTATTTTACTGCTCTTACTCATACTTGAGTCACTATTACCATAAAGTAACAATACTTTTACTAGAGTACAGTTTCTGGTACTCTACACTCCTCTGGTCCTGACACTGAGTCTTACAAATTAGAAGTAGACTAATATTTCTAGACTTGTTTTGCCTTCTCATTTTATCTGGGTCAGTGATTACGTTTGGTTCCATCAAAGATATTTGCTTTCCGATATTGTTTACCCAGGAGGATCCCCAAAATGTTGGGATGTAAGGTGGCTGCCAAACCAAGTCAACTCAGTTCCAAATGAAGTGGAGGAAGTTCACTGATATCTTCCATATTCACTCATTTCCTCCCTTTAAGCAAGAATACAAAATGCTTCCAGCATGAAGCGGATCTCATCATACACTAAATGAGAGGTCTGTCATGCTCCGATGCTGTGCGCAATGTCAAAGAAAACCTACAAACGTAAGTTAATATTTAAAGTGTTCTGCTTATGTTGTCTGATCATTAACAATGCTGAAATGTAGAGTTTTCAGTGGAAAAAAAGCATAAAGTTTCTCATTTTTATTAGGTTTGGATGAAGAAACATCCACCTTAACAGACTAAATAAAAAATAAAGTTTAGATTTATTTACTATAGTTTATATAGTTTGTGAGGGTTGTTGGGTTCATCTCTCATTGCTTCACTCAGTTTCGCACTTCTTACACGACAGCTCAACATGCTAACGTGGACATTAAACATTAAACTCTCCATGAATGATGCATACTTGGAATCTGGTAAAAAAAAAAAAAATGTCTCAATCAATTCATCACCATGTAGCCAATCAAACGCTTTTACCAGTTATATCAGCTTGAATTAGATGTAATAAACAGACCAGATTGATATGTCAGTGTAAACTTTATATGTACATGTATGTATTTGTCCACGTTGAGTCAAATGGAAAAAATGAACTTTATGATGACACGTGAGAGAGGAAATCCTTTATCCTCAACAGATCAGAGTTTATATGAGAGCAGGAGATAAACTGAGAATGCAGATGAACTGGAATGTGTGTGTGTGTGGTTTGTGTGTTGTTTTATATGTGTGTTTGTGTGTGTGCATAAGGATTCTGCATTTTGAGAGGCTGGATGAATAAACAAGCTAGCACGGTGGAGCTTCTAGCTGCTCTCTTGCTGTATTGATCTCACCATCGCTCTCCCTGGGGGGGTTATTACTGGCAGGTGAACGGAGACACACTTCCACTGTGGGGGGNAAAAAAAAAAAAAATTATAAGTCACACCTGAGAGGGAAGATCAAATGAAGCTGAGTGATTCCCCCACGCGCGCGCATGCGCACACACACACACACACACACACACACACACACACACACACACACTGTCAGTCATCCATCAACACACACTAAAGGTCGTGGCTCTTTGTTAACGTAGATAAATGTATGCTTTGGCTATAACAGTGTCAGCCTAATGTACTAATTAGAAATGCTGCGTTCATCATTAATGCATAAATCCCAACAATATGTTTAGTTTAATCAAAACCCTGTAATAGCTGTGTTTGTGTTTGATTTAAAGCACAATACATCAGTTATCAGGAAAGTTGTTAGTTGGATGCTTTGGTTGTATTTTTGTTGTGGAGATGAACATCAAAAACACAGATGTTATCAGCTGCTGTTGATATAATCAGGGCTGCACATCATTTTTCAGTCTGGGACTAAAATGATTCTCTGTAGCTCTATGTTGGTCATCATTTATTTTGGAGGGTCACGTGATTGAATTATGAGTGAACCAAAGATGTCTAGCCTAATCTTTTCTCTGTAAAATATTTCCACTATCACGCATGTTGTATAGCAAGCACATGAAAACACCAAACTCACAAATGGAATCCTGCATGTACGCCCCCTATCTGGCATAATCCGGACTTCCAGATTAATAAATCAACTCTTCACTTCAGCACATGGAAGCAAAAAGGAATCACACATCTTTATCACCTCTTCCAAGACAACATGTTCATGTCTTTTAAAAACCTGATGCAGNCACACATCTTTATCACCTCTTCCAAGACAACATGTTCATGTCTTTTAAAAACCTGATGCAGAGGTTTAGAATCACAGGAGGAAATTTTCTTCATTACCATCGAGTAAAACACGCAATTAAGACAAAACTTCAAACACGTCAGTGCCCACCACAACCGCCTACATTTGTGAAAGAGATCACAAACCTCTCCCCAATGAAAAAAACTCTAAGATATATAAATTAATTTCATGCATAGACACTTCTATATATTTACCCAGTTCAAAATGGGAAAAAGACTTCGCCCTCGTATCTGACCCTGACCTCTGGATGCAGATTTGCAATAATACATTTTCAATGACAAAAAATACCAATTTACAACTCATTCAATATAAAATCCTCCATAGAACACACATTACGCAATATAAGATGAATAAAATGGGCTTCTCAGACTCTGACATATGTTCACAGTGTAATCTAAACACCACTGATACCTATTTTCATGCCTTATGGCTATTTTCACCTGTCCAACGTTTTGGTCTACAGTCACACAGAAACTGTCCTCCATCTTGGGCTGCAGAATCCCCTTATCTCCTAACTTATGTTTACTCGGAGACTTAACTGCAATTGCTCTTCCAACTAAACAATCCAAAGCCACACTCGTAGTGCTAGCCATTGCCAAGAAAACTATACTGCTTAATTGGAAAAATAAACAATATTAATATCAATCACTGGTTAAATCTCCTTATGGAGTATATGTCAATGGAAAAAATATCTGCTTCATCAAAAAACCAGTTACGACAATTTAATGAAACATGGTCTTCATTCATTAACTTGTTAAATCTGAATTTGGAGATTTGATTTTTGCCTGTTAGGGAATGCCACTCTTATGTTCAGGAATGTACCTATTTAGTGTCTGATTGTGATTTTTTTCTTTTTGGATCACTAACATTTCTCTTCTGTGTTGCAGATCCAGTTTACAGCTCATTATCATCTCTTTGCCATCAGAGTGATCGTTTTGTTGTTTTTCTTAAAGCGTTAGCATGAGTTGAGGTGGTGGTTTGGTTCTTTTAGATCAGGTTGGCCCTTCTGGTCTGATGGTGCTGTGCGGTTGGGCAGATGGCCTGGGTGGTTTTGATGCTCGGGTGGTGGGGATTCTGGGGTCCTGGGGTGGTGCCGGTTTGTGCTGTTGGGGTGGATCAGGCTGGCCTCCGGGGGTTTGGGTCGGGTGGTGCCCTGGGGCGCTCTTCCGGCTTCCTCCCCTGGATCCCTGGCTGCTCCATTTGCTCTCGGCCCTTGGCGCGCTTGGGGCTCATGTTAGGGGGGGGCTTTGCAGTGGGAGTGGCTTGGTGTTCTCTGTGCTGCCTGCGGTGCCCCTCCTCGTTGGCTGGCTGTCTCCCTGGGGCTTCCTGGGCTCCTCTGGGCCTGTCCGGTGTCTTGGCGGGTTCGGGGCGTTGCCTGGTGCCTCATGGGGGCCGGGAGTGGGTCATGGGGTCGTGGGAGGACGGGATGGGGGACTTATGTTGCTGCATCTTGCCCCTCCATTCGCTGGCCATGCGGGTTTTGGTCTTACATGTCACACTTCTTTTAATACACTCACTAGATCAGCACACACATACACAGTAGAGGGTCTTGGGGTGCAGGTGGTGGGTTTGCAGGGCAGGCTGTGGTGCAGTGGTGTGCCACGGCCTCCCACGGCAGTCTGCCATCTGCCGCTCCTGCCCTGCAATTTCAATGCAATACACTTTAGCTTTGTACACCTAGGTGGGTCACACAATAAGGAGAAGGAAAAAAAAAGTGTTAGGGAGAAGGGTGGGTAATCACTTGAATAGGGTCAGCGTGGCATGTGGGGCCAGTCCTAAGTGGTTGTGGGTGCTGGGGGGTAGTGGATGTAGGCTGGGGCCCCTGCATCCTGTCTTGCTATAGCCTCGTGGCCCATCCTTGGTGCCCTTGGGGCACCGTGGACTGGTGTGATGCCGGACATCTCTATGGGGCTCTCTGGGGATGTCCCTGAGGGGGGCAGCTTGCTGATGGGGATGGGTGTCATGGGTGGTGCTGGGGTGTGCTGTTCTGCTCTCAGTTG
>VXCM01007575.1:0-18233 GCA_014773175.1 Lucifuga dentata | reverse complement strand
GGGGGGGTGGTCTGGGGGTGTGCTTCGGGGTGTGGCCTGGCCTGCTCTTCCGGTGGTCTGCTTGTCTGCTCCGGTGGTGCATGTGGTGCCTTTCCTGGCTCCTGGGCTCGTCCGTTGTCCTGGTTCTCCTCTGTCCCCCCCGGGGCTCTGCATCCTGGGTGTCTTTCTGTTTGGGGTGTCCCGTTTGACCGTGTGGCTTCTGTTGGGCTCAGAGAGGTCCCCATACTATGGTAAGGTTCTGTGTTTAGGTCCCGGTCCGACACATCAGCTACAATTGTGATCCGATCTTAAGCTGTGATCTGGGTCTCTGAGGTTGCTGGGCCAGTGTTTGAGGCCGTCACCACCACTTAGTATTGGGTGTTTCTCGGGGATCAGGATTCTGGGGATCTGGATTTTGTGCATGGAACTTCACAATCTAAATAAGTAGACTGTTTATTGCTGTCACTGTCTATGTGTTGTTGTTTGTACTGGTCTGTTGTGTTGTGGGGTTTTAGCCTCTTTGGTGTTTCACAGATTAAACCACTACACTGGTTATTACTGGTTATTACTGGTTATTACTGTTACTACTCGTCTGTGTGTTTTTGTCTTTGTGTTGTTGTTCAGGTGTTTAGCCCTCCTTGATAGAAATTGTTTATTAGTTTTAAATAAAGTGTAATAGGTTGGTCAAGGAGGGCCAGTGAAGGTCACACACTAACACACACTCACCTATGCACTATATACAGTATTTTCTGTCTGTTGCTAGATTAAATTGCATATATATAAAAAATGGTTGTGCCAATCTTGGCATATACCACAACTATATATGCAGACAGAAAATAAATAAATAAATAAGAACACCAAATTGCAACACTGTTTTTCATGATTGATAAATCATATTCGTTTCTTTTGAGTATAAGTATATAAACACAACCAGGAAGTAATGAAATAAAAAATTACATTTTATGGACCTGTAATACTAGAATATGTTAAAGAATATAAACATTAAGGATTTATTTTTGATGAATTTATGACTTCTGAAGCTGGAATTAAGATCTTAGCTGATTCATCCGGGAGAGCATTAGGGTCTGTTGTGAATAAACTAAAAATATGCAAGGATCTTGGTTACACAACTTACTCCCACCTTTATGATGCCTGTCTCTCTCCCATATTGAACTATGCTGCAGGAATATGGGGATTTAAAGAATGTCAGAATGCAGATTCTATACAGAACAGAGCTATATGATGCTTTTTGGGTGTTCAAAGGTTTGCTCCTGTCTTGGCTGTTCAGGGAGACATGGCCGGGTTCCTGGGTCAGTACAACAGAAATGTGAAATGATTCGATTAAAGAATCGTTTATTTGATATGGCTGAAGACAGGGTAAATAAGAAGGTATTCATTTGGAGTAAATTACACAACTCTCCATGGGAAAAAAGAAATTTCTGCTATTTTTGAAGAAGGTATGTTTTCAGTATATTTATAGAAATAATTTATGATGTAAAATCAATGCAATCAGAAGCAAGCTCTCTTCTGTTTTAGAAGAAAAATGGGATAGAGATTATGTTAAAACCAAAATTGCGGACTTATACCCAAATTAAGCAAAAATATGGTCCTGAAGTCTGTCACATCACGTGTATCAAGACGCCAAAGATCTTTAGTTGCTCAGTTATGAACAGGCATCCTTCCTCTGAATGTGGAAATTGGTAGATTTAAAAATATCCAGGAGGAAAATAGACTGTGTGATGTGTGTGTTGGGGGAGGTTGAGGATGAGATGCACTTTCTTTTGTACTGTACTTACTATGATGACTTGAGAGGGTTAATGTTTGATGAAATGTTTGCCTGAGAGCTGGAGAGTTTTTGGTGGACGGATTATCAGAAATTGGAATGGTTGTTTCGTTTTGGGGTTTTTAAGTTAATTAATTTTGTTTCAAAAGCCTGGAAGAGAAGGCAAGATGGGTTACATGCTCAATGACTACAGTGTGTGGGAAATTTTTGTTTGCTCTTTTGTAATTTTTCTTTGATGAGCTGTGGTATCGCTGTATATGTGTGTATATGTATACATGGACATTGTAAATGTTTCCAGTCCGGCATGCGCATAATGGTGTCTTGTAAGCCCATGTGGGCTGGGCACATATGTGTGCATGACACCAAAATAAAATTTTCATTCATTCATTCATACATTTCAGTAAAACCAAGTAAACCTTTCTTTCTTTCTTTCTTTCTTTCTTATCAAAGTTTTTAGTTCCTGCGTCTTTGCTGTAGGAACCAGCCATAAGCTGGTGTGTCATCCTGGCCTGAAATGTCATGGAGGATAAGTGAGGAGACTCAGGCAGAGATTAATTCATGTCTGATACTGAAACTCCACGCCTCGTCTTTACCACTGAAGCTCCATATCAGAGCTTCTATCATTCGCTTGTATCAGATAATCATGTGATCAGTGACTTTGATTCAGTGGAATCACATGACCGTTTCATTTTGAATTTTAATTGATGTAACAGCCTAAACACAGCTAACATCCTCAGCTGTAGTGGTTTGGATTATTTGTGTTCTGAGACTTTGGCGTTTGGCTTGGACCATTTATTGATTCAGCTTTTGTTAGCATTCCTGCCATCTTTTTTGCAAAAATGGAGTCTGCAAGAAAGAGGAAACCTTCTTGTGGTTTAGAACATTTTGAATTAATTTCTCTCACTAACCAGAAAGCTACACATGCTGTTATCTGAATGTAGCTTCCCTACATCATCCTGGTTTCTTTTTGTTTGTTGTGATTTATGCATCATCATTAGCATTTCTCCAAGCAGCACATCACTTCATTTTGAAGTGATGTGCTGCTTATTGTGTCTCTACAAGCTTGTGTGTAGCAATAATACATTGTCTTTGTTGAGCCATTATAATGCTGTTCATGAGAATGCACAACATATCAATACGGTAAACAAGACAAGGTAATGATTTTTTTTCTATTTTATCAACTGTAAAATATTAACACTGCTTTGCTCTAGATTCCAGAAAGTAAATGGTGGATGAAGCTCTGGTGAAGGTGGTGGTTAAAGCGGTGAAGGATGAGTGGTTTCAGGCCCTGAACGCTGAAGAACGGCTTGTAAAGGACAAAGCATCCAGACGTTACCGTTACAGGAGGACCTGTGAGGTTGATGTGTGAGGAAGAAGCCTGTTTTGAGCATCGTACTGCTACATGTGTGAGGATGTGGCGGTGCTGACACGTCTCTTCATAGTTTACATGTCTCTTCAGGTGAATTACATTTATTACTAACATAACAATCTGCTCTGTGCAATTTGGATCCAGATATTATTGCATTTTTATAGGAAACACTTCTCACTGAGATGATGCCCCATGCTGTTCAGATCCACAGCCCAGCACGTCCTCATGGACAGACAGGAAATCCAGTGTGTTTATGGTGTTTATAGAACCCAGCAGTCTGCTGTTGAAGCAGAAACATCGACTTCATTCAGCTCTTCTACACAACATGCACAAGCCACAACACAGGACCAATTCAGCCAGTCAGCACACAACAGGTGCTGAAATTCCAAAAGGACGTCAATTATAACCAGGAAGGACAATGAAATGCTTGAAAAACAAGTATCTGTTGTTGAACTAAGTCACACTGCGCTTGTTAACACTATAGATCGATTGTCGTCATCCATAAAGTCACAGAACAATCCACAAACACCAGTAAACGCTCCAGGTGTACCAACTCCTCTACAAGAGCTGCAGGAAAACAGGTGAACGAATTGTGAAATGTTTTTTACTTTGTTCATTTTACATTAAAGCTTTGTTGTGTAGCCCTGTTTTTTTTGTGTGTGTGTAATCTAAATGGAATTTAAAAAAAGTAAATAATTTTCTGTTAGGATTTTATTCAAACTGAAATGGAATGAGAATTATTACAGAAAAATATGAGAAGATTTAAAATAATCACTGGACAAAAACAGACTCCACAAGCCTTTCGAGTATTTGTCATCCTTGTGTATCCAGACAAATTCCTTCTGCTTCTTCTTATGTAGGACTATCTATCTATCTATCTGTCTATCTATCTATCTATCTACTTTCATTGAGCACTGAGGATGGTATGGTACATGGTGTATGGCGTCATAAGGAAGGTGGTTGTGTGGGCTGGTTGTTGCAGGTGTGGGGGAGGAGTTTTTTATGTTTGCCTTGGGTTTTTGCAGTTAAGCGCATAGCTGAAGAAAAGTGTACTGCAATGTTCGGAAGTACCCTGATTTATGAGTGTTTGTTTAGTTATTGCTACAACTTCAGCATAACGCCCGGCATTTTGGACCTACTGTGGAGCAGTATTGGGATTTCCAACAACGCTCATTAGTGTGCCACACGGACTTCTCACTACGGAATTTTTGTTTTTGAGGAACACTATAAATATGTAAATGTCAGTACACCCAGTACACATCACTGTCTAAACTACATGCAAAGCTAGCTAACGAGCTACCAAGATCTGACCATTGCAGCCGCGAAGTGGAAAACCGACGGCTGAGTGATGTCCGTACACCACTACACACTTCCTCAGTGCTCATTCTGGTTTGTTTCTGATTTGTCCCTGAGTGTTGTTAGTGCCAATAAACTTAGCTTCTAATGAGTTATGGATTACCTCAGCTCAGGAGTTTTTAAATTCATAACTTCCTCTCCAACATACAATGCAAGCGGATGGATGGATGGATGGATGATGGATGGATGGATGATGAATGGATGAACCAAAAACTCCTCAATACACACAAACTGTCAAACTCTCCACAACAACACAAACAACCCAGCCATCACAATTGTTACTTCCTTAAGTTGACAATTAGAAACTCAAAATAACCCAATCGTGATTTCTCAAAAAACAAGGCTTCATTTGTCATTGGTCACATGATTCTTTGAACACATTACAAGCCTCGATGTGGGGCTTCTGTGAAAACGGAGGCCTGCATGCTCAGCGCAAGGTGTAGTTAGATCAGTAGTTAGATCAGCCGGCGTGCTTCATGTGATCCCGACCTGCCGGCGTGTTTCATGCTTTGTGTAGCACGGATTTCTGTGGCTGCAGAGAATGTGGATTGACTTCATCTGTCAAAGGTCGCACCATAAAAACTAAAATATATAAATGCTGGTCCTGTCTCCACGTTTATTCATTATGTTACTGTAAACCATTGGCTTGACCATTCCCACAACATGACATCATCACGTTGCTGCTTTATATATGAGGCTATGTGCTATATATGCTGGCTCTCACCGGTCTGAGAAAACCACACGAGTCCATGCCACCTCAGCATTAAATACAAAATGTCCTTGATGTCAGGATAAGATGATAAACTTTACTTGCTGAAAAACGTGGAATTAGCGGCTTATCAGAACTCAGCATCAAACTTGCATGCGGAGGTAAGTTAGCTAACTTTATCCTGTTAATTATTCATATAGTCACTAGCTTTGCTGACGTCACCGTCAAAATAATATTAACTTGCTTCTGGGTTGCAGTTTTGATAGCTACTGAAAAGGTAGCTAGAACAGGCCTATGCATGCCTAAGGTCAATTAACTCAGTGTTAATTGATCTTAGCGTTAGCATGTGTAGGATGGGCAGTTTCAGTGTGGAATTTTTAGTAAATGTTTGTCTCGTTAGTCAAATATAATGGTTAAATTGACTACAGAGTAGAAATATCAGTTAATATTAGATTGCTCAAAGGGATAACATGATTTAAAAACAGCAAAGTCAAAGGTAAGTCTTTACTCAGGGAGCATTGCAGCAAAATTGGTTCAAATGTATGTATTTTTGCATTTTTGGTAACAATGTAACTCATTACTTTTTACTCAGAGTACATTTTAAACAAAATACTTTTTTACTTTTAAGTAATTCAGATTCGCTTTACCACAATCTCATACTGAACAATAAATAGTTAAAAAGCAAACCACCCACTTCAATTAGTAACAGGTGTGTTCAGTTTCATCTTACATAATATGTGGGTCAGGAAGTTCACATCTTCTAACCTGTAAGTGCTGCTACATACATCAGACTCAACATATAGATACAAACACATCAACCTTATCACAATGAAGTTGAGGTACTGAATCAATACATATATAAATATATCCTTAAATACAGCATCTCAAAATATACAACTCCATATAAGAAACATACCACATGTTCAATATAGTTCAAAGTAGAGATCCCCACTTGTACTATCCAAAAAATATCAATAAATAAATAGTTTTAGGAGCGTAAGAGAACAATGGTGAGCTTCATTTTATCTTACACAGTCTGATCAGGAGCAGCTCAGCAGATTATTAAGTGGTGCTACATCCATCAGACTCCACATGTGGATCAAATAGTCAATACATACTCATAGTCATCATATGATCTAAAAACAAAAACACTGAGCAGTAATACTGACTTCCTGTTTCTTTAGCATTGACTTGAATTCCCCAAGAGTAATTAGCTCAGATATTTTCAAATCCTTCTGTAAATTGCTCCATGTTAAAGGAGAAGCAGACTTAAAAGCCGTTTTGCCCAATTCTGTTCATACCTGATGAACAGATGACTGCAGCCTGTCATGAGAGCGTCGGCCATGTTGGTTTTGGACTTTGTATAAACATGTATGTAAGTACAAATGGATTTATAGATGTAACTCAGCCAGTGGGTTCACACACACAGTGATGTGAGTTTTTTTCTTTATTCTCTGTGGGGTTTTGATAATTGATTTATTTCTTTATTTTATTTGACTTTTTGACTGCTCAACATATCCATGTTGCACAAACATTAATATACACGAAATACGCCCAGAGAGACAGAGAATCTCCATCACAGAGGAGATGGTGAAACGCCTTTATGATGTCCAACGATCCAAGTTTAAATCACCATGTTAATGGTTCTTTTCACTGTATTGATCTTCAGAATAGTAAATAATGTGAGTGACATACAAAAATACATGCAAGTATTTTAAACAAATCTTTATTTCACTGACACGATGCTTGTATGAAGTTTGCACAGAAAGAAAAAGACCATCATCAGTTTCTTACCAAAGTCTGAGCAAACACACATTAAAATGAGTAAAAGGCCATATTAATCTCAGGTGTTACCAATTAGGTTATCAATCAGCTCTCTAGATGGTATCAGACATAATCCCTGACTCACCCAACTCCAAAAATCAATGGATAATAAATTACAGATGGAATGCTGATGGATTTCCACTTTAAATTGCAGCATGAAGGGCTGAGTGTGGAGTGGGAAAAGCTGTGTGGATGTGTGTTGGCTTCAGCAGATGATACTTTGGCTCAGCATGAGCCACATCCACATATTCACTTCAGAGATCTGTGATGTCTATAGGTGCATCATTTCTGCATTTGTTGACTGAATATGTATAAAGAGCCAAGAAGGCCTGAAGATGTTACAGAGGACAAAACATTATGTGAAATAAAACATTATGTGGAATAAAACATTGCGTGACCGGCTGAAACGTTGCATGTAATAATGTAAATTGTTTAATTGTTGTTGTTTTCCTCATTAAGGCTGGATTTACACAAGTCTTGATGCTCAATTCTGATCTTTTACCTATATCAGATTTTTTGTTCAGCATATTTATATTTTCTTTCTTAAGTGGCTCATATCTGATACCTGTATTTATATGCTTTGACCTTTGACCTGTAGCAGCAGGATGCAGCTACGCATGCTCACATTTCTGAGATGCATGNTATGCTTTGACCTTTGACCTGTAGCAGCAGGATGCAGCTACGCATGCTCACATTTCTGAGATGCATGTAAACAAAACACTTCAATTGACTAAAAAGAGAGAAGTATTTAAAATCTGATCAGCAGGTTAAAACTTTCACATGCAGAGAGAAACATCTGATATGTTGTGTGAGCGTTTATCTCTCCATCAGGATACATGTTCATCGGTTAATCACAGAGGAGAAGTGGGTGGAGTTGGAGTTTTGCTGCTGTAACAGGAGCCTGTTATCACACACTAACACATCTATTTGACATAAACACACATTAGTATGTCTGATATATGTAGTATGTCCTCCATTTCTGTTTACAGAGAGTGTCATCATATTGATGCTGACATCATCATATGCAGATAAAGCAGAACGCTACGTAGGAGTCAGAATGGGAAGGAAATTCTGATCTGTGGATTTAGACAGCAGTCGCATATTGGATATCCGATACGTATCTGATTTATTTCCACATATGCAAGAGGCCCAAAACGGATCTGAGAATATCTGAGTCCATGTGGCTTTTTATCATTTACATCTTCAAGAAACAAAGCTGATATGATAGGATGTGAGCAAAAGATCAGAATCAGGTCAACGTGTATCACTTGAATATTTGATTTTGAAAGATTAAGAGATTTTGCAAAATATCAGGAAAGCTGAAATATGGTTTTATCCTTTGGGAAATGATTGTCAGTAACGTAACGTATGAAAATTGAATATATTAGGCTCAAACATGCAAAATGGTGGTATGGTCCTTTAAAAACAAAAACATCCTGTCTGGCTCATGTGTTGTCCTCAGTCTTTCAGTTTGAAAGGTTTGGTGATTGACCGTGTTCCACAAGAAGAAGAGAATAAGGAGAAGAAAAGCTGTTATCAGTTCCAGGTTTACTGAGCAGGAGGCTGTTTGTCTTCGTGTTTACTGCTGAAGAAGTGTGGAAGGAGAAACTGTCAAGTTGTTTTCTACACAAGAAGCAAAGCTTGTTAGAGTGGAAGGCAGAGAAACGAGCAGTAAGAGCAACAACTCCCTCTGTCTCAATTTAGTGTATGAATGAGAGAGAGAGAGAGTGAGAGAGAGGCTGTCCTGCTGTTTCATTATGAGATGAGACAGAACTAAGAGAAGAGCAGCAGCAGCTCGTTTGGCGGCTGACGTGCTGACAGCTGGCTGTGATCAGGCTGCTGGCTGACTCTCGCCTCAGCGCTCCGATTAGAGAACGAGAGAACGCTGCTGGAACCAACAACTCGTTCTTCCTGCACATACAAACCCTCTAAAAAGAAACGCCAGCCGTGCCCTAATTCCATACGACTGCTAATTCTAACAGGGATTTCAGTTGACTGTTCATGCTGGAAAAAGTGACAAAACTAAGTATGTCAAAATGTTATCTTATGTTTATCGTGTTGGACATGTGTGCATAGAGAGGACGTACTCAGACACACTCAAGGACGCCGTATGTTTCTCCTGACATGCTTTCCACCGTCAAAGTGGAGAGCTCTGCTTCTGATAAATAAAATGTGAAACTCTGATTTCACACGCTCTCACCGTGATTGGCTGTGTGTGAGGAAGAGTGAAAGTTGAAGGTTTTAAAGGACCATATCACCCATTTTGCATGTTTGAGCCTAATATATTCAATTTTCATACATGTTATATTACTGACAATCATTTCCCAAAGGATAAAACCGTATTTCAGCTTTCCTGATATTTTACAAAATCTCTTAATCTTTCAAAATCAAATATTCAAGCGATACACTCACCTTAAAAATCCATGTTTCTCCTGCTAATAGTTACACAGCCTTATGAAGTCACGGTCCTTTAAATTTTTCCATAAACGCAGGTCTTCTTTTGGGACTATATTCCCCGGTGGAGGCATACATTCACTCCACGCTTTTTATTGAGCTTAAACACTAAAATTACATAACTTCTAAAAAAACCTGAATACACGTCTTGTTGGTGATGATGGATTACCTATCCCAAGAATGTTTCAAGTATCAACATGATCCTTGAAACACTTGATTTTAATAGCGTACCAGAATGAACTGAAACCAGTGGTGGTCTGGAAGGTAGGAAAAACATTTTTAATTTACCGTTCCAGTAGTATGCTTTGGGAAATGATTGTCAGTATGTTAAGTGTATGAAAATTTAATATATTAGGCCAGTGATTCCCAAAGTGTGAGCTGCCACCCCCTGATGGGCAATGAAGGAACTGCAGGTGGGCTGTGAGAGGTCATTTACAATAAATAAAAGTTTTTACTTTTCAATTTTGTAATTAAATTTGAAATTACCATAAAATATTTATGATTAAATANAAGTTTTTACTTTTCAATTTTGTAATTAAATTTGAAATTACCATAAAATATTTATGATTAAATATTTGCATTTAAAAGAGAGGGTAGCAATGACATTAATAGACCGATGGAAATGAACTTTGTAAAATATATAATAACTACCACAATATAAATAAACATACATATGTGTTGTTATGATGAACTACAGGGATATTTTTATTTAAAATATGTGATTAAAGGTTTGGGTGGGCTGCAGAAGATTTTCAGATTTCAAACTGGGCTGTGGGAATCTTAAGTTTGGGAATCACTGTATTAGGCTCAAACATGAAAAATGGATTAATTTCTCTCAGCCTCTGTTTCTTCTCTCTGTCACTGCAGAGAGAATTGAAAGTGTGCTCCTTAATATGTGTTTAAATCCCTGTTTATAAGCAAGCACAGATCACACAGATTTCCTGTTCACAACTCCTCTCCTAAAATGAAAGTTTGAGCTGTTATCTGTGTTTATATGATTAATCATTTTAGGTTACAAAAACAAAAACAGCTGTTAAAGTCGGATGCTCTGCTGAGCGTATGTCATGGATGCTGCACTGGCTGGAGAGTTGTTTCTGTCTGTGAAGGCTCGGCAGGCTTTTCTATGGGCCTGGCATCTCAATTAAATCCCCACTATAATGCAATCAGCCCAGCTGTAATGGGCAATATTGCCTTGCATAACTCACTCATAACTCATTTGCAGAATTAATTGCTGCATTAGGCGCCGGGTTTCCCCTGTGGCGAGTGAGCTGCGCTGATAAGAGATTTCATTAAGTTGACTTGTTTACAGCACATTCCATCAGCAGCGGCAGCACTGTTCTTCACAAACAGGCTGCTGGGAGACGAGAAGCTGCTGTCACGTCTGAGGTAAGACCACGTCCAAACAAGTCCTGTTCAGGGAAAAACCAACAGGAAATAAACATCCTCCATGTCATTCCAAATATAAAGCTAATCTTTATAGAGGTGGATGAACACTGAATCTCTGCTCTGCTGCCCCCTACAGGCTGAAACTTGTCAGCATGTTGCACTTCTGTTAGACAAATGGTCTGACAGCCAAAAGTCTGACGATCAAAGCTAATTGTCTGATTTTTTTTTCCCCTCCTCATGACATGGCCTAATGATGGTAATAATAATAATAATGATAATAATAATACTAATAATAATAATAATAATAATAATTATTATTATTATTAGTAGTAGTAGTAGTAGTAGTAGTAGTAGTAGTAGTATTTTATTCTCATAAGACCAATGGTGGAGCCAGACAGTTTTCTTCAGGGTGGCCAGGCTGAGACCAGTGTTCTCTTTGGGGTGGTACCTTAACTGGTGTTTTTTCAGTTTTTTTCTGCGTGTTGCAGTGTTGATACCAAATATGACATTTTTCGGTCACTCGATCAGGCATCAGTGACTGCATAATGAGCCCCAACACACCTTAGGTGTGTTATTTAGACAATTCAGCAGAGTTTAGAGGATGCTTGCTTTTAGCTAAAATTAGGGTATATTATCTAAAAATAGTCTAGTCAGCAATGTGTGCAACGTGTGCAAGCAGGTTGGAATGGGTGAATGTGTGCAAGCAGGTTGGAATGGGTGGAGAAAAGTGTCAGGTGTGATGTGTGACAAAAGAGTCTCGGCAAGAATGAAAGGAAAGGTGTACAAAACGGTGGTGAGACCAGCGATGTTGTATGGCTTAGAGACAGTGGCACTGAGGAAAAGACAGGAGGCAGAGCTAGAGGTAGCAGAGACTAAAATGCTGAGGTTCTCTTTGGGAGTGACGAGGATGGATAGGATCAGGAACGAGTACATCAGAGGGACAGCGCATGTTAGATGTTTTGGAGATAAAGTCAGAGAGGCCAGACTGAGATGGTTTGGACATGTACAGAGGAGGGATAGTGAACATATCGGTAGAAGGATGCTGAGGTTGGAACTGCCAGGCAGGAGGCCTAGAGGAAGACCAAAGAGGAGATTTATGGATGTAGTGAAAGAGGACATGAAGTTAGTTGGTGTGAGAGAAGAGGAGGCAGAGGATAGGGTTAGATGGAGGCAGATGATTCGCTGTGGTGACCCCTGAAGGGAAAGCCGAAAGGAAAAGAAGAAGAAGCTTGTTTAATATGTTACTTAGGGATGAGACGAGCACTCGGATGAAATGAGTATTCGACATGGATGATGTACTTTTTATGAGCATGAGTACCATCAGAGTAAAATATTAATATCTGTATTTGTGATGAAGTAAACTTCTCATTGTGTAGCTGTGTCCACGTTCTGTGTTAGGACAGCCACACAGAATATTAACGTGTGTAGTGTGTGATCGCACTGTGCAGGTGTGTGTGTGTGTGTGTGTGTGTGTGTGTGTGTGTGTGTGTGTGTGTGTGAGGAACTCAGCAGGTGAAGCAGAGCACACAGGAACATATGTAAGATCAGATCAAAACTCACCATTTAAAAACTGACTGATCAGCTTTTTAAATAAATAAAAAAGTTATGTTGAGTATGAAAACTCTAGTTCATGCATGTTACTTCATACGTGTTAATGCTGCACGTGCTGTGTTGATTGATTGACTGAAGTTTATATAAACTTGTGTAAATAGTTCTCTGATCAGAAACATTGATCTGAAGATCAATTCTGAGGCTGTTCTGTAAATAGTTTTATAATAAACAATAAATATAGCAACTTCTGATCAACCCATATCCATGTCAGGCTTAACATAACAACTTCCTGTTTAAGTCCCGCCCACTCCGGGCACAGATATGGAATACAGATAATTTAGTTGGTTGAACAGATACAGATAATGGTGAACTCGCTCATCTCCCTAGTGTAAATGTTGCTTTAAAACCAGATGAATCAGGATAAACTGTGACTCGTAAATATGAGCAGAACTAAAACTTCTGGTGCTGCAGCTTTTAGCCGTTACGCTCCGAGTCGTTGGAACAGCCTTCCTGAGGATCTGAGAGGNCTGCAGCTTTTAGCCGTTACGCTCCGAGTCGTTGGAACAGCCTTCCTGAGGATCTGAGAGGAGCTGATATTTTTAAATGTAAACTTAAAATCCATCTGTTCAGCTTGGCTTTCATGTAGTGTTTTATGATTTTATATTTTAGTTTTATTTAACTTGTTCTTAAATTATGTATATTTTAATTGTTATCAATACTTTGTGTTTATTTGTCAATCACCTGTGAAGCACTTTGGGATGCATTTACTTGTATGAAAGGTGCTATATAAATAACGTTTGATTGATTGATTGATGAAGCAGCTCATTAACACACTAATCTTCATTGGTTTTACCTGAGACTCACCTGACAACAATGCTGCCTTAATGTGACACGGTGCTCTGATTAACATAGAGAAGGTTTATGAATGAGCTTCAGTTATCACGGTGCTTATTTAGCATGTCGCTGCACAATTAGCGTGATGTTTTTAATGAATCTGCTCCATACTATCATAGAAGCGTGTTGTTTACAAAAAGCGTCGCCATGACGAGTGATTTTCACCAGGAGGAGCTGCTGTTTACTGCTGCTATGACAAAAGGAAAGAAGATGTGGTCGGTCTCTTAAATGTTTCCATCATGTTTCTCAGGATTTTGTGAGATGTCAGTTTGTCATGTGACTGTCTGAGGATCTTTCATTGAGAGGTCGCACAGCCGCCTGGATTTACCGTCCTTCATTTTCATCTGCTCAGTTACAAAATCAGGGATGTGCGTGGAGAGGCAAAAAGGCAGCGTGCACGCCCCAGGCGAGGGGGCGTGTCTTTCTGTCTGTCAAACACATGCACGCTCGCGGGTGCATGGAACGTAAAATAAGCTTAAGAATAGCAAAATCATCGTTATGCTGTTCATCTTGTCCAAACTTTTGCATCATGAGAGAGAGAAATATGAAATGCTAAAGGAGTTTATTGTACACTCACCCACATGTTCCCTGATATCTCAAAGACATGAAGGCTTCTTCCCGCCACAGACAGAGTACAAATCTCTTCCCATCTCTGTCATCTTCTTCCTGCTCTGGGATGTAACGGTGAGAACAGTGGCAGGTCTCCAACACGCTGTCTGATGATTCTGCTGCAAACAGATAACTTATTTCTGGCCTGTTCCATTATTTATCTCTTCCCTCCTCTGAGGTAATAACTGCAGCCGCATACATAATTCACAGTAAATCAGGACTTAGATTACTGTCATATGAAAGTGCATTAATGTTTTTAATGTGACTGCCTCATCGCTTTGCTCATCGCTCCCGGAGGAATCTGTCACCGAGACGAGTGAAATGCTGTGAACATGTTACGTGTTGTGTCATTTTGTTATATATGCAGCATTAATTTTGCCTTTCCTGGTCAGGATCATTCAAACAGATAACTCCCAATTAAAATACATCAGAAGTTAGCGTAAAGGAACACACCGGTGATCATGCATGTTTGAGACCAATATTTATAATCCACATACATGTTATGTTACTGACAACCATTTGCCAAAATATACTACATTAGCAGTAAATTTTCGATTTGTTTTTCCTACCTTCCAGACTGCCATTGGCTTCCATTCATTCCAGTATAATATTAAAATCAACGTCTACAGACCTGAAACACGCTCAAGATACATAATCCATCACAGCGAACAACACATCTGTTAGGGCTTTTTGTTGAAGTATTTGTTTAACCAATCCAACGCAGAGCTGCATGGAAGATAATGTATGTCTCTGCCAGGACATATAGTCCCAGGAGCATACAGGACTATATTTCCTGTATTCCTATATTTCCACAGGAGAAGGCTTTTACAGAGAAATTAAATCGACTGTGCCTTCTACAATCTGCTGTTTGAAGGCAAAATACTGAATTTTAAGTGTGTATCACCTGAACGTTTAATTTTGAAAGATTAAGAGATTTGGCAAAATAACAGGAAAATAAAATATGGTTTTATGTTTTTGGAAATTCATTGTTAGTAACACAATGTGTATGCAGGTTATGCCAAATCACTGATCTGGTCCTTTAAGAGCACAAGGCTAAATCATAATTTTGATGTAAAATTGAATGAATTTTGCAGCACTACTCAGGTTTCTGCCTGCAGAGAGCGATGAGGCAGCAGCTCAGCATGTTCAGAGAGCCTGATCCTGGTGAACTCCCTCCAGTCACCAGGATCATCCTGCACCATGTCAGCCATGCACCAGGCAACGTGAAATTTACTAGTGTGCACAAAGATGAAAGAATGCAGCACTCGGTGACATTAAGGCTGCGCGGCGATGCAGCTGTTGCATGCAAAATGTAGGATGTTGTCTAATGCAATCAGGCGTGGTATCTGGTGGCGAGGCGGCTTCCTGCAGGCAGCAGGAATACCGATGAGCTGTCTGAGGTGAGGAGGAGGAGGTGGAGAGGAGTCTGACTGAAGTGATGAAGGCGGGAGACTCTAAAGTGCATTGGCAGTCATTACATATTTATGCATGAGTGAAGTTGCTCTGAGATGACAGGCAAATACACACACACACACACACACACATACACACACACACACATAGAATCATGGTTGGTGACAGTGGCTACGTAACTATTTCAATCAAACTCAGTTTTTATATAAAAATTTCAATTTGTAATATTCCAATTTATCCCATAAATGCTCAATGGCTGCTAAAGGCAGTTTAAAGGACAATACTGGTGATTTTATATTTAAGTCCAATAAATACTACCCACATACACGTTACACTACTAACAATTTCCAAAACATAAAATTGTGTTTTAGTTTTCATGATATTTAGCCATGAAAACTAAAACACAATTTTATGTTTTGGAGATATTTAGTCAGGGGCAGCACGGTGGCGCAGTGGTTAGTGCTGCTGCCTCACAGCAAGAAGGTCCTGGGTTCAATTCCTGGCTAGGGCAGGTCCTTTCTCTGTGGAGTTTGCATGTTCTCCCCGTGTCCATGTGGGTTCCCTCCAGGTGCTCCGGCTTCCTCCCACCTCCAAAGACATGCATGTCAGGTGAACTGGGAACTCTAAATTGCCTGTAGGCGTGAATGTATTTGTCTCTCTGTGTCAGCCCTGTGATAGACTGGTGATCTGTCCAGGGTGTACCCCGCCTCTCGCCCTATGACTGCTGGGATAGGCTCCAGCCCCCCATGGCCCTCAACAGGACAAATGGGTAAAGAAAATGGATGGATGGATATTTAGCCAAATCTGCTTATCTTTCAAAATTAAATGTTAAGGTGATACACCAACTGTAAATTTCAATATTTCACCTGCTAACATGTATGATGGAATATAGAAGGGACAGTTGTTTTTAATTTCTCAGTAAAAGCCATCTGCTTCTGGGACTATGTTCCTTGGCGGAGGCATACATTGTCTTCCATGCAGTTCCATGTTGGACTGATCAAATAAAGTTACTTTGACAAATAAAGAGGGGGGTTCATAAAAATCACGATAACAACATATATGTTGTTATTATAATAATAATAATAATAATAATAATAATAATAATAATAATAATAATAATCTTTATTTATATAGCACCTTTAAAAAACAGAGTTTACAAAGTGTTTTGACAACTAATAAAACAATCACCAAGACAGACAGAACAACACAGGATAAAATAAGGCATTTAAAATAATATAGCAAATACACAAAATAAATAAATAACATCACATAAAAGCAAGCCTGTAGAAATAGGTCTTAAACTGCGATTTAAAAGCAGACACTGACTTGGAAAGCCTCAGATCCTCTGGCAGATCATTCCAGAGCTTTGGGGCTCTAACCGCAAAGGCCCGATCATGTTTGGTTTTCAAGATAGAATTGGCAATAGTGAGGAGGTTAGAGCCTGAGGATCTGAGGCTGCGTGCTGGCTCATAAGAAATTAACATGTCACAAATGTAACTCAGAACCAGACCTAAACGAGCTTTAAAAGTAATAAGAAGAATTTTAAAATCAATTCTTAAATGAACAGGGAGCCAATAAAGGGATGCCAAGACAGGGGTGATGTGTTGCCGTCTGCTGGAACCATTAAGAAGCCGAGCTGCTGCATTCTGCACTTGTTGGAGGCGTGAGATTAATTTTTGGTTAATTCCAGAAAGAAGAGAGTTACAATAGTCCAGTNTTGTTGGAGGCGTGAGATTAATTTTTGGTTAATTCCAGAAAGAAGAGAGTTACAATAGTCCAGTCTGAATAAAATAAGGCTGTGAATGACCTTTTCAAGATTGCTGTAAGAAAGCATTGGTTTAATTTTAGTAATGGATCTGAGCTGGAAAAAGCAGGACTGGACCAGTTTTTCAACATACGTTTCAAAAGTCAAATCACAGCCTAAAATTACACCTAAATTTCTGGCAGATGGTTAACATTAATAGATAAAGGGCCAAGCCTACTGCTCATAAAATCGCAGGAGCTGGGAGAGCCAAAAATAATTATTTCAGACTTTGAACTATTAAGCTGAAGGAAGTTCTGAGCCATCCAACAGTTGATGTCTTTAAGACAATATAAAATGCGAGCTAGACTGTTAAAATCACCAGGTCTCAGGGGGAGGTATATCTGTGTGTCATCTGCTTAAAAATGGAAGGGTATGTTATGCCTCTGGATAATCTGACCAAGCGGCAGCATATAAATGGAAAATAAAAGTGGGCCTAAAATTGATCCTTGGGGTATACCCAGACCCGGCATTACGGGCGGGCATCCGTGGGCATTGCCCGCCCATTTGAATGTCGTGACCGCCTGGATGAAATCGGCAGTAAAAAAAAAACAAAAAAACAAACAAAAAAAAAAATCTATCCACTATCCTATTATAATTTAAGACAACTTCTCTGCTATCAAATAAGACAACAGAGAACATAGCAGAACAACTCAAATGCGTTCCTCACTGCAAAACTGTAATAAATACATGACTGCTGTCACTCAGGGTCTAGGTGCTGCTGTCAGCACTCAGCAGGCATGACCGGGACTTCATTAGATATTATCTGACATATCTGTTTAAGGTATTTATGTTCTGTGTTGGAGTATCTGGTTGATGTCCTGTAGTTTAAGACAAGCTCTCTACTATCAAATAAGACAGTAATGGTTATTATCATAGCAGCACAACATAGATGCGTCCTCACTACNTATCAAATAAGACAGTAATGGTTATTATCATAGCAGCACAACATAGATGCGTCCTCACTACAAAACAGGTACAGTATCGTTATTTGTCGACAACAATGAAATGGAGGGATCACATTGGCAGGTCTGACCACTGACAATAAGGATCAGCTATCGGGATGGATGGACAGATGGATAGTAAATTTAAGTCATGGCAATAT
>VXCM01007574.1:0-20839 GCA_014773175.1 Lucifuga dentata | reverse complement strand
TCCCCTCGGCCTGGTCCAGTCTCTGGGGTCCTCAGCAACGAGGACCTGATGCTGGATCATCCTCAGAAAAACGCGCCACGTGGCCGTAGTGTCGCAACTGGCGCTCCATCACAATGCTGGTAATCGTCTCCTCCAGGCCTCCAGGAGCAACCGCTCATTCCAAAGTCAAACCAGCGGTACCCAAGGGTTCTCCAGAGAGACTGAGGACCGAAGACATCCAATCGACATCTCAACTCACTGCTTAGTGTCCAGGTCTCACAACCATAGAGTAAGACCAGGAGCAGCAGGACTCTAAAGACTTGGACCTTCGTCTTCTCGCAGAGATATCGGCAGCGCCATACACCCGTCTAGTGACCTCATGACCCCACAGACGTCTCTCAACCTCATAGGACGAGCTCCCAGGGACATGAACGTCACTGCTGAGGTAGGTGGATCTCTCAACGAGTTTGACACGGTCTCCTGTGTGCATGAATAAAGCAGGAAGGAGCAAATACAAATGTTTTAGTTTTAGGGATTCAAAGCAACCTTATTTTGTAGATACACTGATTTATTTATGGCTACTTTAAAGGACCATACCATCCATTTTGCATGTTTGAGCCTAATATATTCAATTTTCATACAAGCAACATTACTGACAATCATTTCCCAAAGCATACTACTGGAATTGTGAATTAAAAATGTTTTTCCTACCTTCCAGACCTCCATTGGTTTCAGTTCATTCTGCTATTAAAATCAACTTGTTGATACTGTAAATGTTCTTGGAATAAGTAATCCATCATCACCAACAAGACGTGTATTCAGGTTTTTTTTTTTTAGAAGTTATGTAATTTTCGCATTTAAGCTCAATAAAATGCTACATGTTGCACACCTTTACTGTAATTTCAGCCTGTGCAATATTATATTGTTCATGATAATAATGATATAATTTTCATATGATAAAAATTTGTCATATCATGATATTATAGCAGCATGATGACATGTTGATGAATTGGGGTAAATGCCTCATGAATTATTTGCTAAGAAGAAGCTACCTCTCATGTTTGAAATGATTTGGCTACAAGCTAACTGGCTAACAGTTAAACGTGGAAACACAACAAATTAGTTTCTCCATCTGAAGCAGAAACACCTGGGAAATACCAAGAAAATCACATGAAGAGGAGAACCAATCAGCTGATTTCAGACACAAAAAAAACAGACAGGGGTGCTGACTCAAGCATAGCTGGTGTGTTAGCTAGCTGTACTTCTTGTGACAGAAAATGCTAACGGTAGAGTGAAATTAGCAAAGTAGTGACTTTTTTTGTCAGCGGTGACTTGTTGTGATGTATGAACAGTATTAGCTTAGCCGCTAACAGTGTTAGCTTAGCCACGCTAACTTCAGGTGAGTTCTTGGCTTGTGATGGATTTGGACTTCAGAGTGTGTTTAAGTTTAGCGTCATAGAGGCTAATTAGCATCATAACCTGCTATACATCAGATCTGATGACATCATCAGTCATTTTATTTATGTTTTCTACACAACTGAAGACTAGCAGCTGAAGCTGATTTGACTTATTGTTTACAAGCTGAAATATTACAGGATTTTAGTTATTTAAAATTTAAATGGAGGGTTAATATCGCAACTGTAAAAATACCTTGAGATATTATGATTTTAATGCTATATTTCCCATGTCTACTGTAAATTGCTTCCAATTCGTTGTTAATTTTTTTTAAATAAATGGGGTCCTTGAAGCTCTTTTTTTCATCAGAGAATCCAACCATAGAAGAAGTGAATAACGTAGATCATCATGCTTTAAGACATGAGGAAGATTTATTCCTTCACATTCCGTTGACCTGATTCTCTAACTGAGTCACGGCGTCTAGTGATGACAGATTGACATATGCATTGTGAGTTGGTGTGTGTTAGTTGTGAGATGATGTGTGTCGGTTGTAAATATGGCATAGCAGACGCACTGTGTGTGTGTGTGTGTGTGTGTGTGTGTGTGTGTGTGTGTGTGTGTGTGTGTGTGTGTGCACGCTGCTATGTAGGTCACTAATGTGTGACGTCCTCTGATCTGCATGGCGACAGTCTGATGGAGCATCTCATCCTATAAAAATATCAAACGTGATATATCCTTCGTGATTTTCCTTCAGTGTCCCAATTTAATGTAGCTGTGATAATAATAATAATAATAATAATAATAATAATAACCATTAAATACTTTATTCACACTGCACATACACAGATCTGTGCAAACAATTATACAGTAATTCAAACAATCAGTTATGCTTACTTAGAGATTCATGGACATTCTTATATTATGTATGTATTAAAACCTATATCTGCATAGCTTTAAAGGACCATACCATTGGTTTTGCATGTTTAAACCAATTAAATACAACCCGCATACATGTTATGTTACTGACAATCATTTTCCAAAACATAAATCCATATTTTGGTTTTCCTGTTATTTTGCCAAATCCTTTAATCTTTCAAAATCTTTTTAACTTTAAAATTTAATTTTTTGCCTGCTAAAATGTATGTCTGAATGTAGAAGGCACAGTCATTTTTAATTTCTTGGTAAAACCCATCTTCTCCCGGGACTATATTTCCTTGCGGAGACATACATTGTCTTCCATGCAGCTCTGTTGGATCGGTTAAATAAAGTTACTTTGACAAAAAAATTTAGTAGCCATTAGGGATGAGCCGAGTACTCAGATGAAACGAGTATCCGTTAAGGATAATGCACTTTTTACGAGCACGAGTACCNGCCGAGTACTCAGATGAAACGAGTATCCGTTAAGGATAATGCACTTTTTACGAGCACGAGTACCATCTGAGTAAAATGTGTCACTATCCTGAAGAGAAAAACATCTGATTGGGTAGCTCTTATTAGTGCTGTGTCACATGGTTGCGTGATTGTCCAGGCAGCCAATCACAGAGCTCCTCTCTACACAGAGCTGCTGCTGCAGCTCCACATGACTCACAGCCACTCTGTCCACACTAGCATAGTAGCATCTATTAGCTACATAGATAATAGCTAATAGATGCTACTAGCATAATAGCTTCTATTAGCTATAGTTTGGCATGGTAGCATCTATTAGCTATAGTTTAGCATAGTAGCATCTATTAGCTATAGTTTAGCATAGTAGCATCTATTAGCTATAGTTTAGCATAGTAGCATCTATTAGCTTATAGTTGCTTTTCTCAGATTCAGCTCAACATTATTCTCAGTCCACACCAAACAAACGCACATTCCTTTACTGTGGACATTCACACGCATCATACTGATACTAACACACATTTCTACTAGCTGTTACTAGCTTCTAGGCTAACAAGCCAGTTTGCTAGCGATTCTTAACTCTCTAGGTTAAGTCCCGCCCACTTCCAGGTTAAGCCCCGACCATCTGAGCACCACATGGATAATTTAGTTGGTTGGATGTATACAGGTACAGCTATGGATAATGGTGTACTCGCTCATCCCTAGTAGGCATTTTATTCGCTGTGATGAATTATGTATCTCAAGCACCTTTCAGAGTGTTATTTTTAATGTACCTGAATGAAATTAAAACTGGAAGGCAGGAAAAACAATTTCCATTTTTAACACTCCAGTAGTGTATTTTGGTAAATGGTTGTCAGGAATGTAACATGTATGCGGCTTGTGTATGTATATATTGGGATCAAACATGCAAAATCACAGGTATTGTGATTTTGCATGTTTGTCCTTTTTTGCATATTGTCCTTTAAATGGCCCACCTGGGCCATTTAAAGGACAATACCCAAAATTTATCTTGACTCTATCTTGGCCCAAATTTATCCTATTTATCCTGGTTCTGGAACTGTATCACACGTCACTCTGCTTCACAAACGTCTTTAAACATCACAATGTGTAAAAATGAAAATATTCATAGGAGAGGATTAGGTTTATGGTTTATTAGGTTTTGGTTTATGTTATTTTTTCCCTCCAAAAGTCAACGTCGTGGTCAGTTTCTCACATCGACATCATCAACATTCTCACCACCTACTTTCATCCTCCAGAGGCAGCGAGTCATGAGTGTGATCAATGTGAGCGTTCACGTTAAGTGAAAGTGGGTAGATTACATCACCGCAGTTATTGCTGCGCTGCTCCAGAGCGAAATGCATCATATCTCTATTTGCACGGGACGTGTGTATTACCTGGCTCCTCCTAAGGTTTGTGATAACTGCAAAGGTCTTTGGTATTCTGAAGTAAAAGTTCCACCTCAGCTGGCCTCAGACTAAACACAGATGCCACCTGCAGAGCTGTGTAGAATAGCCAGAAACTGTACTCAAGTAAAAGTATTGTTATTTTATAATAATAGTGACTCAAGTATAAGTCAGAGTAGTCACCAAAATAATTACTTGAGTAAGAAAGTTTCTGTTAAAAAGATTACTTGAGTAGGAGTAACTTTGATCAAGCTTATTCTTTAGAATAATCAACAAGCTATAAAGGCTCGTCTGAGGAAAAAAATGCAAAGTAGCCACATGTAGCTTCTAATACAATCCAAATCATATCATATAAAGAAACAGTAGACAGTAATAAATCAGATATTTACCACATAACAAATCATGACAATTTTGGCCTGGCCCCAAGACAGTTAGCTAGGTTAGCTTCATGAATTTACTCAGAATAGAACAGGAAAACTTGAGTTAGCATTAGCAGCAGCAGCTAGTTAAGACAGTTAGCTAGGTTAGCTTCATGAATTTACTCAGAATAGAACAGGAAAACTTGAGTTAGCATTAGCAGCAGCAGCTAGTTAAGTAGCTAACGTTGCAGCTTACCTCCACGTTTCCTCAAGTTCCATGTTGATTCTTAGAAGCTGAAATGTCACATTTTTAGCAGACAAAGGTGCCACGCGTTATGTAGCTGGTGGTAGACTGAAAAGAAAACAGCATTTGAATGTGTGGCCAGAGATGTGCCTCTTCTAAACCTCCTGCTGTTGATTCTGGGTGAAACCATGGAAATGGAGGGTGGGGGCGTGGCTACTTGGTAGCTGAAGCAGACAGTGTAGTGTCTGACAATGAGAGAAAAACTGAATGTGACTGAATTCAAACGGTGAAATCAAAACTAACGCAAAGAGTGCGACCAAATGTAACGCAGTAAAAGTATATATTTTTTCTTCATAAATATACTCAAGTGTGAGTTAAAAGTATCCTGTAATAAAACTACTCAGTAAAGTACAATTTTGTGAAAAAAGTTACTGAATTAAATGGAAACGTGGTTCTTCCACCTCTGACTACCTGCTAGCTTAGCCCCCCGTCAATCTACATTTTGTTTTTTTAAAATGGATTTCATGGTTTTAATCAAGCGTTGGGCAGCAATCTGAGCAAAAAATTTAAAACCTCATCAAGTTATGCAGCATAAAAATTAATTCAGAGAAAAACCAGGCATGTAAACCGGAATATGAATCAACAATGAGTCCAATTTACACTTAATACTGTCAGGTTTCATTTATTTGACAAGAAGAAAACGAAGAAAAGAATATGAAAATAGCTTCAATGAAATGATGTCCGCTTAAGAATAAGGATAGATAGATAGATAGATAGATAGATAGATAGATAGATAGATAGATAGGGCCAGTTAAATGTCATCTGGGCTGCACTCAAGAATTTGCGAGTTAGAATAATAATCACACACACACACACACACACTGATTTATTCATACCACAGCCAAAAAAGGTGCGGAAGCGATGGGTTTGTAAAAAGAAACAGGCCGAACCATCTGTGTCTGATTTACAGAGACATGCTTTCATACACTAACAAAAAAATTAACTGTCTTATGTTATAAATAATAAAAAGTATAAAAATTTGTGACTCAGATGGAGTTAAAAGACGTTCAAAAAGGTTGTGTACTCCAACAAAAAACAATTATAATCCTCACGAGTCACACATGTCTAAATAACATCTGCGTAGATGTTGCATTAATTAGATATAATGTCTGAAATTATATAATAATAACTTTACATAGCATCTAAGTGCTTATTCACACAACAGATTCAAACTCGAAACAATAGAAATGTGATAATGAGACAGTAAGCAGCATAATGAAAGAAACACTGAAAATAGTGAATTTTAACAGTTCTATTTGATGATAACTGTTCATTTTTGGTTTGTTTGAGGTTTTTTACCATCTAAAAAAGCAGCGTATTCTTCTTTATGACTGATAGCACAATTTGTTGTATTTCTCCAAACAGAAAGCTCCATCTTGCTGCTTGTAGAAATGACAGCTGATGTATCTCAGAGAGGAAAATGTTCCAGTCAAACTGCTGATGGCGTTTCTGTAAAACGTCACAGCTAATTGGATTGGAATGGGATTGTGGAGCTCATTAGACAGCATACAGCAGCAGGAAAAAGGTGTGTTTTCCCGCCAGGACGAACGCCGCACGTCCACAACACTTTACGTCAACAGCATGTGAGTGCTTTGTCTGTCAGGTTTCATTTATGTGACAAAAAGAATAAATCTGACGCGCCTGAAGCAGCGCAGCAGCAAAAATCTCTTCACTTCCCTTTGACTGAAACCAGCTGAACATGCTTCTGACTGGGAATTCTGAGTTGAATAACTTCCGTTGAGCTTTTCCATGTTGGAGGTCTGCCGAGTACGATGGTTTGCAGTACCAAAAACATACGTTGATGTCTTGTTTATTCATTTTAAATCCAAAGAAATGTGTATTTGTGACATAAAGTTATTCAGGAGCATCATTTATTTAGCAAAATTAAGTAAAGTTAGCTCGCTGGGGCTAACGTTAGCAGCAAGTAGTAATGCTCCGTTCAAGACAAACTCGAAATTTTCTGACCTCCTACTTGAAACGGCACTTGAAGTCAGAGCTGCGACTTGCAAACTCAGACCAAATCCTTTTTTAAAATATATATATATTAAAATGCTTTTAACTCCTACCAAGTCTTTTTTTTTAAACTTTATTGAAAATGTTAAATTCAAACAACAAACTAATAAACAGGTTTACAGAACAACAAGAGGAAACAAAGTGCCAGGGGATACAGTTACATGACATTTTATAAAAAGTCAAATTAAAAAAAAGTATACATGGGGATTGTGCAAGAAGCTTTTTTTGTATTCAATAAAAAAACATAAGAGGAGGATAAAAATCTAAATAAAAGAGTACAAATTAATTATTAAGTAACACTAGCGGTTAATTTTATAGGTTTCAAATATTATTTGGGTCTTTGTTGCTTTTTTTTTTCATTTTGACTAGAGAATTGTAGTATAGGTTGATATCAATTAGAAATAAGGTAAAATTTNTTTTTTCATTTTGACTAGAGAATTGTAGTATAGGTTGATATCAATTAGAAATAAGGTAAAATTTGGTTATTTGTCGGTCCATTTCATTTTATGGAATTTGTCAAAAATTATAACTTGGACCAAATCTATCTACCCCGACTTCACCGAGGATGACGTCACTCAACATGGCGGCGGCGTGGATGCGAGCTGTGACGGTAATCAGATAACAGCTGAATAAAGTCGTTGTTTTCTTGCATGACATTGAAATTAAAAGGTCAAAATGTCTCTAAATTAACTGTTTATACTGCATAATAACTGTTTGCTATTGATATGTACTGTGTGTAAATAATTTCAGAAAATTAACTTCTAAGCACAAATGATAGCGTGATTAGTAACGACTCGCATTCATTCAGAAACATAGACGTAGATATTTTTTAATGCAATAAACCAGACAGTCCTGTAATAAATGCTAACCTTACTTAAGTCAGCAGCATTTATTACTAAGTTTATCTATTTTAGAGTATTTATTGTATTTTGTTGTTTGCATTTGGCATCGTGGGCGCTGGAACGCTGGAGGTCGGACTTCCCACTTTGACTGGAACGCAGCAAAAGCGTGTTTTTATCGTTATAAATCCAACTTTCAAATTTTTTTTTATTATACTAGTGCAGTGCCCGTTCAAAACGTGCCTGTTCAGACCGGCTGGACTTTCTGGTGCGCCGCAGCCTGCCATAGTTTAGTTCTGCACGTCCTCTGAGCTAGCTTTGTTTGCTATAGGGGTCGGGTTGAGCCGTGCTACTGCAGCAGCCAAAGCGTATCCTGCCGCCGTGCTCAGAGCCTATCCTGCTGCGCAGACTACTTTTTACTGGCACAGCTCAATTTGAGAACCAAACAACTTCACACCTGACACTGCACGCCCTTGGGTCCTGAGCAATAAACCTGCTGATTATCAGCTTCATACATGATGGGTTGTAGAGACATCATGTATGAAGCTGTGCCACAGACAGAGATTTCTGTCTTTATAGTCAGATCGCTTTTGTTTTTTTCCTCTTCGCTCACTTGTCTTTACACACCTTACAGCAACTAGAGTTGGAAAGTGGATGTGTCTTAATGTGATTATGTTTATTCCAGCTATGACCTTGTGTGGGCTCGCTTAATGATGGAGCGCTGTTTCCATGGTGATTTCTGATTGAATCAACTGTTAAGCTGCTCTGTCAGTCTGAACCTGAACTGAACTAAATCGACTATAGCACTTAAGGGCAGAAGACAAAGAGAGAGAGTTTCACTCCTCGTTTTCCTCCTGGATACATCCATCTCTCTCTCTCTCTCTCTCTCTCTCTCTCTCTCTCTCTCTCTCTCTCTCTCAGCTCTTCTCTAAAAAGCCTCCTCATCGCCCCATTCAATATTCAGCAGGAGTGGTCTGATGTCAGGACAAAAGTGTGAGTACAAACTTCACTTTGTGTGTGTGTGTGTGTTAATCTGCAGTCTGACTGAACATTGACCTTTTGGCTCTGATGAATCTATAAAAAGGTCACTTATACATGAAAAATGATTGTACAGATGAAGAAGTACTCAGATTCTTTCCTAGAAGTACTTTTTAGTTCAACAACAAAAAATACTCCATTAAGTACAAAGTACTCCATTAAAATGTTCACGTCAGTAAACGTGAAGCGAAGGAAACAGAGAAGGAAAGGAAACAGGAAAGACAAAGGAAAGAAAAAAGAAGGGAAGGAAATTTAAAGGAAGAAAGATAGAAAAAGGGGAAGAAATGGGAAACAAAGGAGGAGAGGTGAGAAAAATACAGAGAAGGGACGGAAATGGAATTAAAGCGTAAAAAATGTCAAATTAAAAAGTAAAAATTAATAGCAGTACAAAAGTAGAGAAAAAAGAGAGAAGGGAAAGATACAGAAACATGAAAGAAGACAAAAAACAGAAAGAAGGAAGTAAAGGTGAAAATGGAAAGAAAAGTAAAGAAAAAGGGAAAGAAGGAAAGAAAGAAAGACGGAATGAAAGATAGGCAGAGGTAAGGACAGCAAAATGGAAAGGAAGGATGGAAGGAAAGAGTAAATGAAAGAAGGAATGATGTAAAGGAGGAATGATAAAATGGGAAGAAGGAAGAAAAAAGAAGGAAAGATTAACGGAAAAGAACTAATCCATCAAATTTTAATGCAGTGTTTGAATAAACGGAGCGAGACGACTGAGTCACATGACCCAGTGTGTGTGTTTGTTTCTGGTTTGGAGGAAGCAAATTCATTTCAGTGCACACACACACACACACACACACACACAGGACAAGCAGTAATAACGTTTTAGTTTATCATTATCATCTGTTCATTTGACTGAAAATATTCATGAAATTAATCCACATAAAAAGAAAACAGCAAAAAAACAAAAGAAAAGCGAATAAAAGTTTTGTGGCGACAAATTAAAGAAAATCAAACTGCAGAACTCTGTGTAACAACGTAACGAGGATGTTATCTAACGAGCCAATTACAGAGATAAAATTAACATTAAGCTTGTTATACGCTGAGGAAAGCTTTCTGCAACACACACACACACACATAGACACACACACACTCACACACGTTTTAAGGTTTAGTCATATCTGTAAGACAAAGTGAGATTTCTTCTTCTGCCTGCTGTTTGCTTGGCGTTGGTTTCCACAGCTTTCTGTAGCTCTGAGTCACTGGGTTCGCAGTGGAAGTGGATTTCTGACGTCTTTCTTCTTCTCTTGCTTCCAAACGTGTGACACGCGTCTTCATTTAGACACACACGAGTCTACACGTTAACATCTGGCATGTTTTCAACAAGCAACTCTTACTGTCAATTCCGGTTTCCTGGGGCGCTTTGGATCCATAAATGATAATCTGTAGAATAATTTCTTGTCATTTGGAAGAGAGAATCTGTTTAATGCCTTTAAAGGACCGTACCGGCCATTTGCATGTTTGAGTCTAATATATTCAATTTTCATACATGTAATGTTACCGACAATCTTTTCCCAAAGCATACTACTGGAACAGTGAATTAAAAATGTTTTTCCTACCTTCCAGACCTCCATTGGTTTCAGTTCATTCCGCTATTAAAATCAACTTGTTGATACTGTAAACGTTCTTGGGATAGGTAATCCATCATCACCAACAAGACGTGTATTCAGATTTTTTTAGATGTTACATAATTTTAATGTTTAAGCTCAATAAAAAGCGTGGAGTGAATGTATGCCTCCACCGGGGAATATAGTCCCAAAAGAAGATTTTGTTTTATCTGGTTTTATCCATTGGGAAATGATTGTCAGTAATGTTACTTGTATGAAAATTGAATATATTAGGCTCAAACATGCAAAATGGCTGGTATGGTCCTTTAAGTCTAGATTTTGTTTTGTAAAATCTAACAAAATCCCATTACAGCAACAAGGTTACATTCAACTGAATGACTGTATAAGCAGCCAAATGCAAAACTCTTTACGATTTAAATTTAAAGTAGTATCTCAGTTTTTTCGTCCAGATTTGAACAAACTTTTACTTTCCTGAACATTTCCTGTCAGCAGCCTTAAAACGGATCATCTGCATCTAAAATGGTTTTTGTGTTCTTGCTGCTTCTAGCGTTCCACACACTCTGCAACTTCCCCTGACGAGCAGGACGCCTCACAGCAGCAATCTCTCTGCTTTGACTCATGTTCAGCTTATGAGATGGTCCGCGGCGCTCCGGGGAGCAGGAGGACGTCACGATGTGAGCAGAAATGCAGCGGAGGATTGTCGCAGCAGCCACATGCAACTTCACACTTCCTCAAAGTCGCATGCAGGTAAGAACAAGTCTAAATCTTCAGTTTTCTGATTGAGGATTTGATCTGATTTAGCTTCACTTTAACTTCAACATCATCTGTGACTGCTTGATAATCAGACATCAGACGGCTTCTCACAGGTTTTCGGTGATTTGGTGCCGCTATGAATGAAATCCGCTGACCTCACGTTCGTTCTTATGTTGTCAAGATTAAATAAAGTTACTTCAGCTAAAGAGTTAATAGACGCCATATTCTCTGTGATGCATTATTTATCTCAAGCACGTTTCAAGTCTAACAACTTGATTGTTTTAGCATACTGGAATGAATTGAAACCAATAGCAGTCTAGAAGCTAGGAAAAACAATTCTAATATTTACAGTAACATAAAATGTATGCAGGTAGTATTTATTGGTCTCAAACATGCAAAACCACTGGTATCATCCTTTAAAGAAGCAGATTACTTCCACGAAAATGCTGCAGACCTTCCTCGCTTACTGGTGTCAGGCTCAGAACTTGTCAATCAACTCTTGTATGAATGTTTTTGCACGTTTTTCAACACCTTTTCTATATCTATACAAGCTAATTTTTATAGCGTATTGGAATGAGCTGACACCAATGGCTGCCTCGAAGGTAGGAAAAACAATTCTAATATTTACTGCTCCACTGTTGAAAAATGGTTGTCAGTAATGTAACATGTATGCAAGTCGTATTGGCTCAAACATGCAAAAATCACTGGTTTGGTCCTTTAATGTCTGCCTGCTGATTGGCTGTAACGTATATTTTTTTTTACTGGCTCGTCATGTTGATGCAGAGGAAAGCTACGTTTCTGGCGTGGAGCAGATGGCCTCCGTGAAGGAAGGAAGGAAGGAAGGCAGGAAGTCATACGGATTTATTCCTGTGTGGAAGACACTTTGTCACGCGAAAAAAGCGGCTTTCACACCTGATAATACACGCCAACAAACACTTGACACCTTCTGATGCGCTGCAGGTCAGAGATCAGGGAAAAGTGCTCTGAATCACACTACCGTTTCCTTTTTGTTGTAGAATTCTTGATAATATAAGAAGTCAGATAGTTTTGTTTGTTGAAGAAGCTCGGCTGAGGAGAATCAGACAAACAGCAGCGATGTGAAGCGACTCGATATGAGATGCGTTCTGCGTTCCTGATTTGATCGCTCCTCACTCCTCGCTCCTCGCGTGACCCAGAAACCAATCAGGTCCGCCATCTTTAGGGACGTTCCAAAGCTCTTATTTCTGCTGTGAGGATGGAGGAGACACAAGACGCTCCTACAGGAAGTCTGTTACCTGACAGACACGCCCCTTTACTGGAAGCCTGTTTCTGATTGGACAGATCTGCTACAGCTGATCTGATACGCCGACACACATCTTAATATGACCTCATAATGAGTTTCATCAAACGTGAACTGAAAGATAAAATGAGTCTGATTATTGATGTTTGATTTTATCTGATTCAGACGACTGGATGTGTGTTTATTTCAGCTCTGAGTGATAAAGAATTATAAAACAATAAAACAAAAAAAACCTCTGACATGTTTAATAAAACTAGTTAGTTAAAGTTCATAACGCTGATAAACTTTATATTTTTACTCTCTGAGCAGTGAAACACACTTAGAAATGTGATGATCTGTAGATTAGAAAGTCAGATTGTTCTGCATGTTTGTCAAACTGTTGATGTTAATGTTACAGTAATAATCAGAATATTTCATTATTTTATTATTGTCTAGCAGCTCTGATCAGCTGTGACATCATCAGTAAGGGACGGAGCTTCAGATGATGCTTGAGGAGCGATGATGTTTCATTTCTCTTAAATCATCGTTCCTCAGCTCCTCTGTCCTCGCTTCTTTTCCTCGTGTCTTCAGTGGGCGGGGCTAAGACGTGAGGAAAAGACGCAAGTGAGGGAAACGTGGAACACAGCCATGGAAAGACTGACTGCCTTTATAGTGACAGGAAACAAGTTAGCAAGTGTGTGTGTGAAGATATATGTATTTAAGGAAATAAAGGTTGGAGTTGAGCTAAAGGTCAAAGGTCAGAAAGGTCAACATGAGAACTCTGGTGGAGCCTTAACTTTTTGTATTTCTCTAACATTTTCCACAGGAAGACTTTTGCTGAGCTTATTACTTTTTTTTTTTTTTTTTTNTTTTTTTTTTTTTTTTTTTACCTTTATGGAACAAGGTAAATCTCATTGAGGTAGAAAATCTGACTCGGCTTAATTTGCTGCGATGCGTGGAGTTCAGCAGCGTGTGAACGTGTGTTTTTTTCCGTCCTTGCGTACAGAAACACTGCGATGATTTTCCCGCAGGAACAGGAAGGCGTCAGTGAAGGAGTTCATGCAGGAGTCACGTTTACCATGTTTAACACCTCAAGGGAAATAAAGCGGATAGATACGGTAAAGGTGTGGAAAAATGTGCAAAAACATTTGCACAAGGGTTGATTGATAAGTTCTGAGCCTGACACAAGTAAGCAAGGAAGGTCTGCAGCATTTTTGTGGAAGTAATCTAATTCTTTAAAGGATGATACCAGTGGTTTTGCATGTTTGAGCCCAAATAATACTTCCTCCACACGTTTTACGTTACTGAGAACCATTTCCAAAACATGCTGCCAGAGAGGTAAATATTAGAACTGTTTTTCCTACCTTCTAGACTGCTATTGGTTTCTGTTCATTCCAGTACGCTACAAGAATCAAGCAGTCAGAGACTTGAAACATGCTTGAGATAATTAATCCATCACAGCAAACACGACATCTATTAAATCTTTTGTCTGAGTTACTTCAACAGATTCAACACGGAGCTACATGGAAGAAAATGTATTTCTCCACCAGGAAATATAGTCTCACAAGAAGAGACGGCTTTTACCTAAAAATTAAAAACAACTGTCCCTTCTACATTCAGCAATTCTACATACTCAGCTTTATTCTTTTACAAATATGTGTTTATCTTCACTTTACTTATTTATTTTCATAGTGTCCTTAGTGTATTTGAGAATCTGTCGTTTCTACATGTTCACATAAACTTATTTGCTTCTGTTTTTTTTTCTTCTTCAGTTTATTTCATTCCAAACTCGTTTCCCCTCAGGAGTAAACCAACTCTTCTCACTTTGTATGATCGTAACAAACGGCTCTGAGCTCATTCCAGCGCCTTCTGTGCTTCTGATTTTTGGGATTTAGGTGACGGCGTGTGTGTGTGTGTGCTTGTGTGTGTACGTGCGTGTGCGTGTGCGTGTGTGTGTGTGTGAGAATCCTAATGCAGCAGCTGTCTTTGTGTAAATCATATGCACTCACGATCTGTGCCCTTGAAGAAAAGACCAAATGCTGCAAATCCATCATTAGAATGGTTCTCACTAAGCCCAGAAGAAAGGGAGAGAGAGGGAGACGGAAAGAGGGAAAAGAGCGAGGGAAAAGGAGAGAAGGAATGAGAAAGGGAGAAGGAGATGCAGAGGGAGAGAGAAGGAAAGGGAGAAAGGAAAAAGGAGAGGGAATAGGAAAGGGAATAGGAGAGAGGGAGAAGGAGAGATTTGAGTGAGATTTTTATTAATAGCAGCCAAAGTCTAGATAATTTCTGGCAAATTCAAAAGCGTTTTTGCACCTGAGCTTCTCATTATATTCTATAATCCAGTTTCTGTCACGTCGCAGCATTATGGGGAAATAATTGCTGAAACATTTTGGCTTTGCCTTCATTAGTGCGTAACATTTTATTTTAATCTGGGATGTAATATTTTAACATTTTAAATCCAAAACTAACAATGGATGTCACAGAGTTCATCAGGAGGCTCCTGAAGGCATCACCAAAATGTTTACCTTGTGCTATAATCTGACATCAAACTGGTGTTGCCAGGTGAGAATTATTGTATTTGTACAATGTACAGACTATGAAAGTAATTCATAAAACACAGATTTAAAGGACCATACCGGTGATTCTGCATGTTTGACCCCAATAAATGCTACTTGCATACACATTACGTTACTGACGAATAATTTCCAGAACATAAAATAGTATTTTGTTTTTATATTCTGAGGTGGAGACATACATTTTGTTCCATACATCATAATGTTAAAGTTACTTTGATTAAGAAAAATAATAATAAAAGTGTGTGTTTCGCTGTGATGGATTACTTATCTCAAGCACATTTCAAGTTTCTACAAGTTCATTTTTATACTGGAATGAACTGAAACCAATGGCTGCCTGGAAGGTAGGAAAAACAATTCTAATATTTACCGCTCCAGTAGTACATTTTGGAAAATAGTTGGAACTAAAGAAGTGTGTATGTGGGTTTTAAAGATGTATATATATATTGGGCTCAAACATGCAAAATCACCGGTATGGTCCTTTAAACAGACAGTAGATTAAAGGAATATTCCATCAGACTTAATACTGCCTGAAATGTTTGGATGAGCATTTTTTCTGCATCAATCCCAGCTAATGTCTGGCAAAATTGCTTTTCTTTTTGGCCTTTTCACAAACCCATTCATCACCTCACAGCAGCGTCCCTGCCCACGTGTCCTTGAGCACCAAACCCCACAGAGATGATGAATGGAGAATAAATGGCTCTGGTGTATATTCTGAAAAAAAAAAAAAAAAAAAAAGGACATTGTACATTGTAGGGTGGAGATGCTGATTTACAGCCGATCAGGAAGCTTAATACAGCAGCTTTAAACACATTTATGTTGTTCAGGTCAACAGCAAACATAAGTAAAGTCAGAACCAGACAATCATCTCAACTTTAGGTTCTTTCATTATTTCATACTCACGCTGACAGAATTTATATCTCAGAGGCAATACCTCTCAGGTCAGAGACTTTCAGGCCGGGAGCGTATCTACATGTATGTTCCCCAGGTCAGTATTCTGTCAACACACGTTAAGTGTGTGTTAACAGACTAACCCAAACCCATCGTGTGCTCTATTGTGCTATATAGAGCAGGAAACACACACTGTAAAAAGTCCTTCAGTGTGTTAGTTCACACTACATAAATTTAAAATGTATGATTCACTCAAAAAAAATAATTTTCCTTTTCAACTGGATTCATTTCAGTCACATCAAAGTAAAAACTGCAGTAAAAAAACCTTTCTTTGGTTTAACTTTAAAAAATGAGGCAACCAGTATTTTTGCGTAGGACAAACTCAGTAATATATATTTGTAAAATTACGTACAGCCTATGTGGAAACAGCCAAGAAACTGAGCTGAGCAAACTTGGTAGTTGACCTAAATTAAACTTGATTAAAATTTAAGAAAGAAACTATGAAATTCAGTTCCATGAACTCATACATTTATTTTTAAATTTTTGTTTGACAAACTCTTGTTTTGTGTGTTTGAGTTTGACTCAAAAAAAATGAGATCAATAATCATGCAAATAACGTTTACATTTGATGAATTTAACATGGATTGTTTGTTGGCATGTTTATATTTGTGGAGTAATACACCAGAATACAGATAAAGATTTATAAAACTGGTGAAAATGCTAATGTAGCATGTCTGTACTTCCTGTAATGGAGCTTAATGTTTAGAGAAGCTCGTGACCAAAGGGTTGTTGGTTCAATCCTTGGACTGGCAGCAGAAATCAGGTTTGGGAAAGTGATGTTTGACTCAAACACACAAAACAAGGGTTTGTCAAATTAAAAAAAAAAAATTGTATGAATTCATGAAACTCAATTTCGTAGTGTTTCTTCCTTAAATTTTAATCAAGTTTAATGTAGGTCACATGTTGACGACTATCAAGTTTGCTCAACCCAATTTTTTGGCTGTTTCTACATAGGCTGCACTTAATTTTATGTCTTAAAGTCAAATATATATTACTGAGTTTGTCCTACTAAAAAAATACCAATAGTTCAGCTTTTAAAATGATTGGAAAATGTTGACTCANCTGAGTTTGTCCTACTAAAAAAATACCAATAGTTCAGCTTTTAAAATGATTGGAAAATGTTGACTCATTTTTTTTAAGTAGGATTTTTTACAGTGTAGGACCCTGGGAACATAGGAACGACCCCTTCAGGATTTAGGCTGAATGCTAAAAGCTAAAAATGCACATTTATGTTCTGAGGCATTCAGGATGAAACAGCCACCAAATGACAGATTTTGTAACTTAATCTACATTCACAGGACAACATTCCTCCTGTAACCGGAGGGAAGAAGGCGTTGTAGAGTTTGGGGGGGGNTATAATGAAATTCAAGACATTGCTGAACGCCATTTTTTAAAAATAGTATTTAGAAAACATCTCAACTAAATATTCTTCAGGTGTAACGGCAGAAGTGAAAGCTTGCATTGCAGATGTTTTCTTTGCGGTATTTTGAAGGTGTAAAGTTTGAGATTTCAGCTTTAAAAATGATTATTTTGTCAGTTTTCAGTGTCTGTCACATGAATACATCTCATTTGCTAACACGGCGCTCGCAGCTTTTACAGAGTAGCAGAGAGGAGCTGATATATGAAGTATGTGTGCTGCAGGAAGTAATAATTAGCCTTTTTAGTAATTAGTTGTAATTAATTAATGCATGTAAGAGACAATTAACTCATGCCTAGGTGTGAAGGTTACCATCTTCTCTGGGTGGGGAGTGAGTTGAAGGAGTTCCCGGCAGGTAGGATGGAGATTGATAGGTGGATTGGTGACGCAGGTGTTTTATCGTCGTGGCGAACAGAGCCCAGCCTGAAGGTGAGACTCTCAATTTACCGGTCGATCTACGTTCCGGGCCTCACCTGTGGCTGTGAACTCTGGGTCGTGACGGGAATGAGTTTCATCCTCGTGGCGTCTGGACTTGCCCTGAGGGACGTGCCGATGCTGAGGAGCTCCGAGCAGAACAGCTGCTCCTTCAAGCTGAGAGAAGCCAGCTGAGGCGGTTCAGGCGTCTCGTCAACGCGCCTCCTGAGGATTTATTCCGGGCTCGTCCAAGTCGCAGGAGACCATATGAGGAGACCCGGAATACGCTGGAGGGATTATGTGTCCCACTTGGCTTGGGAAAATCTTGGCCTCCTCCAGGAAGGCTGGAAGGAGCTTTTCAAGCTAACAGACATACACAGACACACACACACACACACACACACACACACACACACACACACACACACACCTCCAGTTGTGACTGCACTTTATCTGACTTTGCACATGCCAAATCTATGACCCCACTTTAAAGGAAACTTTATGGAATTGTGAACTTTTTCCACAGACTTTTACTCAGTACAGTAAACGTGTTCTTTGCACTATTCTCTGGCTATGCTGTTTGTCTTGTTACTGCACTTCTTGTCTACGTGCATAGTGCACGTAGATGCTATGTGAAATGTATGTGAAATGTAGCGCTTCTTGTCTACGCACACTATGTTAGATGTAGCGCTTCTTCTCTACGTGCGCTATGTTAAATGTCACACATCTTGTCTACGCGCGCTATGTTAAATGTAGCGTTTCTTGTCTACACTATGTTAAATGTAGCGCTTCTTGTCTGCGTGCGCTATGTGAAATGTAGCGCTTCTTGTCTACGCACACTATGTTAGATGTAGCGCTTCTTCTCTACGTGCGCTATCTTAAATGTAGCATGTCTTCTCTACGTGCACTATGTTAAATGTAGCGCTTCATGTCTACGCGCGCTATGTCAAATGTAGCTCTTCTTATCTATGCACACTCTGTTAAATGTAGCGCTTCTTGTCTACGCGCGTTATGTTAAATGTAGCGCTTCATGTCTATGCGCGCTCTGTTAAATGTAGCACGTCTTGTCTACGCACGCTATGTTAAATGTAGCGCTTCATGTCTACGCGTGCTACATCAAATGTAGCTCTTGTCTATGTGCACTATGTTAAATTAGCACTTCTTGTCTATGTGCGCTATGCTAAATGTAGCACCAGGAAGTCCTGGAGAAACAGCATTTCATCCCATCTGTGTACTGGATGACTTGACAATAAAGCTCTGATTGATTGATTGATTGATTGATTGATTGATTGATTGATTGAAAGGAGGGAGTGACAGGGCTGCTTTACNCTGATTGATTGATTGATTGATTGATTGATTGATTGATTGAAAGGAGGGAGTGACAGGGCTGCTTTACTTAGCAGATAAGAGGTGGAAAATAAGATAAGAACTAGAAAGCGGACAAGCAGATGTTTTGGATTTTTAAAATCTGTAAATCATTGATCCGTATTGAAGGTGATTAATGTTCACCATTGCAGCTCTGAATGATTGTGACTCTTTCTGTCTTCAGTACTGAAGCTAAAACTGCTGATTTCACTTTGGACCAAACACAGTATTTAATGCCGAGGTGTTACTTTCTGTGCCAACAAAGCTGCTGCATATGGAGGCACAGATGGAGAGCGTCAACATATCCAGAGTGTTTCATCCTCTCCTTACTGGTTTTTAGGATGAGGTGGAAAATATGGGAAAAGATGCCATGTCATGCATTTTCTTTAAACTGGAAAATTTAAAAAAAACTGGACCTGGAATCACAGACCAGGAGGATTTGTGACATTTTGCCACTTTTGTCAGCTCTTCCTCTTCCCTCATTGCTTTTTTTTTTTTTTTTTTTTTTTTCCCCAGAGGATACGTGTTTTCTAAAGCAGGATGTCACAGAAGGCATCGTCGATGAGGGAACAATTTACCACATGCTGTGTGATAAAAATCAACATTTATTTCCATAGCATGATTAACAAATGCATTATTCATTCATAATTGCTGAGCAGAGGATGTGGCTGCCTTCCAACCAACAGGAGGCTAAAAAAAAAAAAAAANTAAAAAAAAAAAAAAAGAATTAGAGCAGAGCAGGGAGAGCTGGAAATATTCAGTATTGGAGGTAAACAGGAGGAAGATTTAGTTGTACATTTGAAGGAAATCTACAAGGAAGCACAACACGGAAATTCTCATTCAACTCAGAATTCCCAGTCAGGAATTTATCTGGCATAAACTTCCATGACGTCACAACAATACGGCCGTGAACGTAACAGTGACAGATTTCTCTTTGCATTATTTCCTAGTTAATGAAACTTAATTGGGGTGATTGCACCAGCAACCAACCCTATGTTCTCTTCAACCAAAATTCGTTATTATTATTTTCTTTCCGCCACATTTTTTGGCACTCAACTACTTCCACATACTTCAACCTAAAGACTTCAAACCAATTTCATCCCGTTCAACCTATTTTCGACTTTATTGGATGTCAACAGAATTTTCATATCTTTCATACTTTCCGGAATATTCCACATTTCTTCCTGAAATTATCCCATTCAAAATGAATGGGAAAATTCTTCAAAATTTCCAATCTTTCAGCTCTTCCCACTCCTTCATACTTTCACTTAGAACTCTCATTCCACTTTTCAAATATTCATCCAACCTTCAACTATTCCCAACGGATTCCGATTTTTTCTACCTTTCATACTTCCGGAGAAAATTAAAGGGCAATTTCAGTGGTTTTCAAATTCTTTAATTTTTCCAATTTTTGAAACCTATCTAGTCCGACACGCTTTGAGATAGAAACTTCAAACCAACTTCAGCATGTTCAGCTTGACTACCTCTCTAGGGGGTGTCAACAGAATTTTCCCATAATTCATAGTTTTTGAATTATTAAACTTTATTTAAACCAGTTTTTCAACTTTTTTCAAAATTTCCAATCTTTCAGCTCTTCCCATTCCTTCACATATTAATGTAGAGATGTCATTCAACATTTAATATATTCCTCTAACCATTCCCTATCTTTGAACCCTGGAACATTTTTTTGTATCTTTCATACTTTCTGAGATAATTAAAGGGCCAATTCAGTGGTTTTCAAATTCTTCAAAATTTCCAATATTTCATCTCTTCCCACTCCTTCATACTTTAACTTAGAGCTCTCCTTCCACTTTTCAAATATTCATC
>VXCM01007573.1:0-20773 GCA_014773175.1 Lucifuga dentata | reverse complement strand
GTATAATGACAATAAAGCTATTCTATTCTATTCTATTCTATTCTATTCTATTCTATTCTATTCTAAAAGGTTCCCAAACTTTTGTTGCCACTGGTTTGGAATTTTTGGGATTTCTGCACACTTTCTTCCTGAAGTAATGACACAACATATGGGGCTGCACTTCTCTGTGCTATTACCGAATATAATCTTTAATCATTTATAGTCCAGACTGGTAAAAGGATGTTTTCTGTGTATTTATTAGTTGGTAGAACCTCTTTTAGCAGCAATAACCTCCACCAAACGTTTCCTGTAGCTGAAGATCAGAGAGGAGGAATTTTATATCATTCATCCAGACACAACTGCAAAAGGTCATCAATATTTCTGGGATTTCTTGGATGAAGGGAAACCTCAGGTCATGCCACAGTATCTCTGTTGGGTTAAGGTCTGGACTTTGACCTGGTCATTCCAAAACAGAAATGTCCTTTCTTTTAAAGGACCATACTGGTGATAGTGCATATTTGAGCCTAATATATTCAGTTTTCATACATTACATACGTTACAGTACTGACAACTATTTCCCAAAGGATAAAACCGTATTTCAGCTTTCCTGATATTTAGCAAAATCTCTTAATCTTTAAAAATCAAATATTCAAGCAATACACCCAACTTAAAAAATCAATGTTTCACCTGCTAATAGTTATGCAAAATTATGAAGTTACAGTCATTTAATTTTTTTGATAAAAGCAGGTCTTCTTTTGGGACTATATTCCCCTGTGGAAACGTATATTCACTTCACGCTTTTTATTGCAGTTAAATGCTAAAGTTACATAACTTAAAAAAAAAAAACCCTCAATATTTGTCTTGTTCACGATGATGGATTACCTATCCCAAGAATGTTTCAAGTATCAACAAGTTGATTTTAATAGCGTACCAGGATGAACTGAAGTCAATGGTGGTCTGGAAGGTAGGGAAAAAAAACAATAATTCACCATTCCAGTAGTATGCTTTGGGAAATGGTCAGTAACGCTACGTGTATAAAAATTGAATATATTAGGCTCAAACATGCAAAATGGATGGTATGGTCCTTTAAANCGCTACGTGTATAAAAATTGAATATATTAGGCTCAAACATGCAAAATGGATGGTATGGTCCTTTAAAGTATTCTGTTGTTTACTAGGTTTGGATCTTTGTCTTGTTGCATCATCTAACTTCTATTTAAGCTTCAGATGGCTGATCACTACTCTAACATTCTCCTGTAAAATTTCTTGACAGTTTAGAATTCATTTTTCCGTCAGTGACTGGAGGCTGTCCAGGCCCTGAGGCAGCAAAGCAGTCCCAAGCCATGATGCTCCCTCCACCAGGCTTCACGGCTAGGATGAGGTTTTGATGTAGATGCAGTGCCTTTTTTCTCCAAACACCATATTGTGCATTTGTGCCAAAAAAGTTCAACTTTCGCCTCATCTGCACACAGAACATTATCCCAGAAGCCGTGTGGAACATCAAGGTGGTCTTTTGCAAACATGCAAGGTTTTTCTTTTATAGAGAGGAATGGTTTATTCCATGGCGGCTTTCCACAAATTATTTTTGTTCAATGTTTTTCTTATAGTGCACATGAACAGAGACTCCAGCAAGTTTTACAGATTTCCGCAGGACTTTTACTATTATCCTCAGGTTCTTTTTCACCACCTTCAAACAGCGATTTTTTTTTAAACATCAGAGCAAAGTCTCTAAATGTAAAATCATAGAACTATTTAACTATACAGAGAAGGCATGAACCAAGAATTTCTATATTTGATCTTTTTGTTCCTGTGGTTGTAAACCGTGATATCGGAGCATAAAGTTGAAAAATACTAGTCCTTGAACAGGGTGTCTACCACTGTCTTAAAAAAAATCTCTGGAAGATTTGGTGCCTCTTCGCTCTTCGTCTCTTCTACTGATTGCATTTCCAGACTTATGATTCCACTGCAGTGCAGGCAGAAATCCATCGAATCAAGGACAACATCAGTGCTACGTATTATGTCTACAAACCATGTTACAGGAGGGAAAGAGAGCGAAGAAAATTAATGTTTGCCCAGAGGAATTACTTTCTCCCCCTCTCACTATTGCTATTATTCATTTGCAGTAGAAAAGAATGAATATCTGTGCGCTAAACAGCACTCCTGCACGGATGATGCAATCATTTGCACGGCTCAGGCTTCAGAATTGTTAATCCAGCAGCTGCTGAACTGCTCCAATATTGTGTATTCACTGAAAAAGCTCCAGAATCACAAACAATGTAGGTTGTGTTATAGAAATACTGCATAACATAATGTGGAAAAAAAATAAAAAATAAAATACAGTGCAGGTATTTTATACTGTTCAGTACATATCCAGATAATAGATTCTATTGTTAGTTACTGTATTTTGTAGGTTAGAGGAATGCTGGATGGCTGTATGGGTTGAAAGGGAAGGAGACAGAGAATTGGAGGTTGGGATTTGGTTAGAGAATCAAAGCTGGATTGTTTGCTGGATTACAAAGGTTCCTTTTCAGCAGTCAAATCATATCTCTGATGGTGTAGCTTCCTCAAATACAACAGCTTGCACGCAGTCGCATTACAAGCATCAATAACTTAATTTTGACAACTATAAAATGTTTTAATGGGATACCTATCTTAAAGGAGCACACTGGTGATTTGCATGTTTGAGCCCAATAAATACAACCCACATCCACATACATTACCACCAACCATTTTTCCAAGACATCCTACTGGAGTGGTACATTGTAGAATTTTTTTCATACCTTCCAGGCAGCCATTGATTTCAGTTCATTCCGGAAAGCTATTAATATCAACTTCTAAAGATTGAAACATGCTTAAATTAGGCAATCCATTAGAGCAAACCAGACATCAGTCTTATTATTTATTTATTTATTTATTTATTGTCAAAGTTACTTAATTCAACCAATCCAAAACAGAGCTGGATGGAAGACAATGTATGTCTGCATCAGGGAAGTTCAAAGTGTAGTCCAAAGTCCAAAGACTCTTTTACCAGAGAAATTAAAACTACATTTGGATGTGAGTGTTAGCAGGTGAAACATTGAATTTTAAGTTGGTTATCAGTAACATAACATATACACAGGTAGTATTTATTGGGCTTAAACACGCAAAATCACCGGTATGGTCCTTTAAGCAAGTTTTTAGTCTGCATGTTGATTTTCACTGGTCAATAGAAACCTAGAGGGTAAGAAAGTAGATCCTGTAAAATATTATGAGGGGGGAAAAAAAAAAGGACAGAATGAGGACTGTAGTGAGGACCACAAGGACAGAGAAAGCCACAGGGATCCTGTCAAAAAGAAATCTCTCTGCCACAGTAAATGGAAGTCATTTATCATCCTATTATTGGGACGGACATATGTTATCTAACTTTCTCCCTTTCCCTCTCTCCATCCATCACCTCCTTCCTTCTGCATCTTTCAGTCATTGTCACTGCTTTCCTCTCGTTCCACATGTCTCTGTTGGATAGCGTTTTCTGTTGGTATCTACTTATTTTTAGTCCCTGTCAGTGAATTCAGCGTCTTCCTTTTTCACAAAAATGTCCTGATGTCCAGACAAAGAATATTCCTGGATAAATGTGTCTTCCTTCCCTAATTTCTGACTCCCTTGTGATGCAAGATTTGGAAAACAGGCCTGCTGGTTGTGTGTGATCACAGGATAAATCTGTGCTTTGACGCTTTGAACCCCTCCCCTCCCGCCCATTACCCTAGCACCCCAACTTTCACTCTTTTATTCATTTCCAACTTTGCCTTCCTCTTTCTCCTCTGCCCCACAGCCCCTTTTATCTCTGCTCCTCCCCCGCTCGTCTGTCCATCCCTTCACTCCACATTCAGATCTTTGTTTGACAACCTCTGGAACTTTGTTGTTTTACTCAGCCACCATATATCACAACTTGGCCGCCTTTTCAACCTTTTCCACATTCTCTCTCCCCATCTGCTTCTGCTCCCTTCAACCAAATGGGTATCTGTCATCCCCCCACCCCACCCCANCCCACCCCCACCTCCAAAGCTTGAAGTCAAGGCAGATTTATAACCCTTGTCGCTGGATCTCCAGACAAACAGGAAGTCACACAGGAAGCATACTTACAGATGCTTCAAACAGGAAATGGTAAGAGGAAAGTAATGTTTTGATTGGCAGACGTAGAAAAACATAGATAGTAGACATCCAGGAAGAGCTGGATCAGCAGATTGCAATAGAGAAAAGAGGCTAGTGTGCACATCGAATTTTATAAGATCTCAAAGACTTTAGGGTGACATGGTGGCACAGTGGTTAGCGCTGTTGCCTTACAGCAAGAAGGTCCTGGGTTCGATTCCTGGCCGGGGCAGGGCCTTTCTGTGTGGAGTTTGCATGTTCTCCCTGTGTCCGCGTGGGTTCCCTCTGGGTGCTCTGGCTTCCTCCCAACTCCAAAGATATGCATGTCAGTTGAATTGGGAACTCTAAATTGGCTGTAGGTGTGAATGTGTTTGTCTGTGTCAGCCCTGTGATAGACTGGCGATCTGTCCAGGGTGTACCCCGCCTCTTGCCCTATGACCGCTGAGATAGGCTCCTGTGACCCTCAACAGGACAAACGGGTTTAGAAAATGGATGGATCAAAGACTATATTTTGGTAGCATTTCAAACAGTAAGCTGAAACTGAAGGTTGCCTTTTGAAAAAAGTTGCTGGCTGGAAGCTTTGTTTGAAGTGTTTTTAGGACCTTTGGTTGGTAGAAATGCCACGTGCATGCACACGTGCAAACCTTTGCACAAATATAGAGATCACCGATTGCGAAACATATAAACTGAGACCAGTTAAGAGTGTGGTGGAAAATTATGGTAATGTCAGAAATATATATTCATGTAGTAGAAATCTATACCAATATTTTATATTTTATGAATAATGTGTCTATGTCTCATAATGACCTGTGTATGAATCAGAGTGTTGGTGACAAGTCTCCTTGTGCAGAATAAGAGTATGATGACCAGACCATGACCTGCTTATGTAAACAAAACTGCTGTTTATGTCAACAAATGACCCATGCTAGTGTTTTAATAAGGGCATAATCAATATCAGGGAGCAGGACATAGTTCGGAAACAAACAGCACTGTGACAACCAATAAGATATTGATGAGAAGATCAGGAGATGGATGTTAGTGTTCAGAAATTGTTGTAATTGGTCAGTGGCCTTCTGGCCTCCTGCAAACAAAGTTATATATATCTGCTGTGATCACGTGTGAGCCCGGTTACACTGAAAACTAACTCAGGTCTTTACTTTCTTCAACGAGAGGAATCTCTGCTGACATGTTATGAAATAACTCAAAGTCTTTATAAAATTGCTATTGAAATGTAATCAGTGTTACATGTCTGTGGGTTAATTCCAACAATTATATACAATCAGTTTTTGGTTCTATCATATTTATTAGTGGAATTTTCATTTTTGGTGATACACTGTAGAAAAAGAGCAAGTAAAAATGTCACTTCTGGCTGCGTTCTTTGGTTTAAGAGATGTAAAATGGGTTATGGGGTCATATTACGTTGTTTTATTTTTCCTTATTATTGTAGTGTAGGGAGTATGTGTTGAGCACTGTCAAAGTTGCAAAATTTGAGGTTCATGTGTCTAGAAATGCTCCAGCAATACAAACCCACAGGTCCTGAACGCTTCATTTTTGCTGTCCTTTGCTCCTGTAACATGTTGATGTCAACATGTAACACAGCTGGTTAGACACACCCATGAGGTATGCCAAGTGAGCAAGCGTTTGGTCAAAATCTGCCATGTTGTGACTTTAATCTGAACATTGCAGGCTGTTCAGGAGGGGGGGCTTAAAGAGACAGTACTGAAAATGACATGTTTTCACACAGTGTGCACAGTGGTGCTGCAGCATGGGAGAGTGCATTGCAAAGGTTTCAATCCCTAAATGATAATAAGAACATGAAAGATAATATGAACATCTATACAATATGCCCCGCTGAAAATCTACTGTGTGGTGGATTCATTGATAAATCTAGAAATGTTTTTAATAAAAGTAGTCAAAAGTAGTAACAGAACTTGAGGGATTTCATAATTTGAGTCTAAATTGTCTTTGATGAAAACAGTGGCTTACATCTGTGAATGTAATCATCAATGCAAAAGTGTCAAATGCAAATACAGCGATCCCATGAGAAGCATAAACCAGAGGCTCTCTCTCCACACACACACACACACACACACACACACACACACACNATAAACCAGAGGCTCTCTCTCCACACACACACACACACACACACACACACACACACACGCACACACACTTGAGCACAGATGAAAAGCTATGCAACTTTCTGCTGATCAGTATCCTGTTCTCAACAGGATGTTTCGTAACTTTTAGTTATAAAAAATGTTCTTCCGCTGCAGATTGAGAGTATGAGATAGAGAAGTTTTTAGATCCATGTTGTAAATGAACTGTAAAAATCTCACGCGAGTACATGCAAGAAGAAAAAGCCATGCAGGGCGGAGTGACACAAAGGAAACACACAGTCACAGGCCTGTAGTGCACTCACGTGTGGTTGGGTCGGGTCACTGGTGCAGATGAGTTGCCCTTTAGGTCATGTTTTCCACTATGCCATAATGCTTATTCAGCCTCTGTAGGACTATCAGAAACAGTAGCCAGGCCTTGAGGGGACATTCGTTCATCCAGCTGCTCTTTCAAGTGACTGACTCATTTCAGCAGCTTCAGCCTCCGAATCCCCACAGATTGCTGCTGTTGTTAAAAACAGACTATGGATTTGAGATGCTTATCATCTCAAGAAAAGTATTGCATGCAATGAGACAATCTTCTGATTGACGTCAGTCTGTGAGAGATGCTTGTCTGTATATACTATACTTGGGCCACAATCTGTCCAAGAACATGCTGGACATTGTGTTTAAACTCTTTGATATGGACGGAGACAACTTCCTGAGCCACAGGGAGTTCATTACTGTGATGAAAGACTGGGTGCTGGTCTGAAGGTGCAGCCCCAGCATGGAGTTTCTGGCTATTGGAAATGTGTGAAGCAGGAGACGCTGAAGAGGGATCAGGAGGCCCTGGGGGAGAACGGATGCCCCTTCTGAGGCATTGCAGGACACCAGCAGCCTGATCATTCACATCCGATCAATGGTATTCTATAATCAAATCAGCGGTGTGACAAACTGTAAAACATAAATAAATGTGATGCCAAAGGATTTACACCACTTTATCTACAAATGTTTACAGCTCAGTATGTACAAACGTGAAACTATGGGTTTTACAATATATATATATCTGAACGTTATTTTGTGCAGTGTGCTGACTTTTGTGCATAATTAGCGTGATGACAGAAAGCTATAACACCAGAAACACATTTTTATCATATCGCTTATTGACTGTTGGTGTGTTTTTTACTATAGGCATGTGTCTAAGCAGAAGCTTTGTGAAGTTCATAACAGGCAAAGTTTGCCAATTTACACCCTGAGTGAATTTACAGCCTCAGGCAATAAAATGTCTTCCCACTTGTGCAACCTCAACTGCAAAATGTGATATAACAGCAGGATATTTATAAATCAAAATGTGATGTGAAACAGTTTTGCATAAATTCGCTGCTCAGAGGAAATTACAGTACAGTACATAATGATTTATTGTTGACAACCTTTGTATTATTTATGTTTTCATAATTTTTCCACTATTTTCTCTCATTCCCCATGCTCTTGCAATCCTTGTCACTGCTGAGACAACCATGTGCGACCTGTCCTACCTCAGCTGCAGCTTTTCACCTTCCAGAAGTGACTTTCACCAGGATGACAAAACACTTTGGAGGTTCAAGCTATCCCTTCCAGAATCTGCCCTGTCTGCGCTCCTTAACCAACCAACAGGAGTCACTAGTGTCACCATGCCACCTCCCTACCCACAAACAAAGCATAGAGATACAGCTTCCTTAGATCAAATCCAGGTTTGTGCAGTCGTGGTGAGAATTGTGCACCTACATCATCACCTTTCAGTAGCCTTGGGTTTAAAACACCCTCCACCTAAAATCTTTTTATTATCAAACAGTTTTCCCCCTGTATGCTTGAAACACAGTTGTAGATAACATGGTTTTCTGTATTGTGAGAAACAGCTTGGGTCAATTGGAATTCAGTCAATAATAGTTGATTCTAATACATGTTAATGGAAGGTGTATATTCATGCAGAACGCTTTGCAATTTCCATAAAATCCAATCTACCACACTGCATATAAATGTAGTCTGGCTTGCTTTGTGATCGGATTTTATTATCAGGTAGCCAGATGTAAATGCAATGCAACTAGGGAGCCCCTTTGGGGTCATGTGTGAAAAAAAAAAAAAAANAAAAAAAAAAAAAAAATACCGTGGGTAAAAAAAAAATGGGTAAAAAAAACAAAAAACGACATCCCTGGGACATGGAAGAAAGAAAAATGAGTTGGAGTTAAAAAAAAAAATCAGTTGAAGGTTTAAAAGAACAACTTTTTTTCTCTTTGTTTTTTTCCTCGTTTTTTTCTCGTTTTTTTTTATCTCTCGGTTTTTTCTGCTGTTTTTTTTTTTTTTTTTNTTTTTTTTTTTTTTTTTTCTCTTCTGAAACGTACTAAAAATAGGTCAAAGCTACAGCGCATGCAGCGGAGCTGTTTAGCTACTATTTGAGGAACGATTTCCGGTTAGGTAAATGCTAATGCTAGCTAGCAGCTAACATGTCTGTGACTGTACCCACTACAAGTTCTAATGAAAAAACAAGTCAGTGAATAAAGTCACTAACTCGCTACTACTTTTGACAATGTTATAGTGTTTGGCAGTTCCAACAGTGTATTTTTGTGCATTTATAATGGTTAATTCTTTTACGACAGTTNATAGTGTTTGGCAGTTCCAACAGTGTATTTTTGTGCATTTATAATGGTTAATTCTTTTACGACAGTTGACTTAACTCAGACAGTAGCTAAACAGCACCGTTGCATGCCCTACAGCTTTGACCTAGTTTTAGTACAGAAGAGAGAAAAAAAACAGAAAGCAAAAACAAAACCCGAGAAAAAAAAAACAAGGAGAAAAAAAACCGAGAAAAAACAAAGAGAAAAAAATAAGTCTTTTTTTAAAGCTTCCAACTGTTTTTTTTTTTTTTTTTTTTTTTTTTTTTTTTTTTTTTNTTTTTTTTTTTTTTTACCTCCAACTAATTTATTTTTTCTTCCATGTCCCCTTAGGGGCATCTTTTTTTGTTTTTTTTTAACCCATTTTTTTTCTTTTTACCCATTTATTTATTTATTTTTTTCACACATGACCCTAAGGGGCTCCCTACTACATAGCTAGGACATGCTAGAGAAAAAAAATCCACTCATTTGAAAACATCACCCCACTCAGTGATGTGCAGTCAGGGTCGNGAGAAAAAAAATCCACTCATTTGAAAACATCACCCCACTCAGTGATGTGCAGTCAGGGTCGGCAGTGCCTCACTCACCAAAAATAAGAAATTTTTGAGATTACATGATAGTTGTATTTAATAATAATTTCTTCATATTCATAATTTTATTAATGTCATTTATTTTATTTTAAAATTTCATTATTCATAATTTGTCTCAGGCTTACACATACAATAAAATGAGNTTATTTTATTTTAAAATTTCATTATTCATAATTTGTCTCAGGCTTACACATACAATAAAATGAGTCAAAATAGTTGTTTTGAAAGTATATGCTTCTTTTGCAACAGCTACCTCCGAAAAACTGCCGGCCCTGAATGCATCATGTCCAACGGCTGCTGAGGCAGAGGCTGTCTGTGCGTCTGTCTGCGGGCTTAGCGCAAAGGCCAACGTTTAGGTAGAGTTGCGCATGCGTAGTCGGTTCTCACACTGATCAACGACGAGGCAGAGACCGACCTTACCTCATGTCACGTGATATACACTCCCTCACGCTACGCGCCGGCTTCCCAGTAGCACCTGCTAGCGTTGCGCTAGTAGCGCTGATAGCCCAACGGCGGCTGTTCAACATGGATATTTCTTTTCAACATTGTCTTATGAAGAAAAAAGAGCTGTGGTCGCTAATAGGAAACCAACACCCGACCTGCAGCATCTTGCCCAGCGGAAGGGGCAAAAGATTACAAGAACTTTTCAAACAGAGTGGTACCAGAAGAAGGACTAGCTATGTGGCTGCAACCATCTAGCAAGCTTTTTTGTTTTTCATGCCTACTCTTTTCAAAGGAACTTTTCAGCGCTAAAGCCCATACAGACATACAGCCATAACAGAATGGAACAAAACAGACTTTCGTCCATGGCTCTTACTGTATCTCCATTGAAAAGGAGAGACTTACAAAACTGGGGAATGGACCTAACAAAGAGGACTTTTACAACAAAGTCTTTGACATCTTTCTCCTGAGGGATAGGCTCATGGACTTCGTCTACAAATAAAGTAAGTTATCCCTTTAAAAAATATGTATCACGTTTAAAAACCCTTTTATTGGATTTGTGTTTGTTGTCTGATGCTAAGCTACTGCGCGCTGGCTACTGGTACACCGTGTGTGTAGCTTTTGTGCATTTTATAGGAATGCATAAGCTGTTTTCTACTTATCGGCGATTCGGCATGCTGGCACCGATAAGAGAAACAGAAAGATCTCTTTCTCTTTATTCTCTTTATCCATGGTGCAGCGTCACCAGTTTCTGATTGTATGTGGCTGTCAGTGCGTTTTTGCACATATTTTCTAGCAGTGAAAAAGCTGCTTTCTACTTATTGGGACACTGGCACCAAGATTTATTTATTTCTCTCTCACTTTCTCTCACACTCCCACTGTGTTGTCACACAAAAGCATTTATTGTTTATTATCCATACGTAATATGAAGTTGGGCTGCTTCGTTAACTGAATGTAGACAGATGCCACATTGATAGATCACTGCCTATCCAGGCAAAGATTTCACTGCACGTTATACTGACCCCACTGCATCTTCCTGCTTACTCTCTTTAATAAAGTTATTTTGAATTGAGAGCTGCACGTTGTCATAAATGGGTGCCTGCACCTGAAACGTGGACAGAGAAAGCCCAAATACAACAGTTACGTATTTGTTATTTTAAATAATAGATGAAGCCCGTCCATGGAGCGAGGAGGAAACACAGACTTTATTAGTAATATGGGCAGATAGTACTGTTCAAACAAAAGCGGAAAGTTGTTACAGAAATAGATCAGTTTATGAAGACGTTGCCAAACAGATGGCAGAACAGGGCTGGGAGATTGTCTTCAGTACCAACAAAAAACACTAGACTGTATTTTACAAAAAGGCAAAGGATAACAGCAGCAGAAATGGGCCAGAATCCATCTAACAACCCTCCTACAAAGCTTCAATCACAATGCAGGTGGAAACCGGATAACAAGAATGCCTTTCAATGCAAGGTGTAAATGGGGCACATGGCTGAAATTAAATATGAAAATACCCATAGAAACATGTCCTGAGTAATCCATTCTCTGCTATCTGTGTGTTTTCTCAGTATTCAATTGTGTGGCATTATTGTCTTCAAGCTGCAAACTTGAAGAACTTGAACTTGATCTGCTTCTGTCCACTGGAAGCAGAAAGCAGATCTGCACTGACCTGTATATGTGCTAAATGCAGACAGACAATAGGGAAGTGGATTCTGTCGCAGGAATGGTCTAGAGAAGTTCTATGGATGTAATATTGTATGGATGATATGGTCACAACTTGAATCCAAGCTGATCCAGGCCCGTCCTAACCCAATTATTTGGCAATTATTTGCCCACCCTGGGGCCCGGTTTTCCTCCCTTGTTGGCAGCCCTGGCTGACCTACTATTCTCCACCATTGAGGAAACTACAAACTTTTCACAGCCACCTTCGAAGTCTACACAGGAGGAGATTTTAATAGGTAGATTTGGATGGAGCATCACTTGACGTAATAGTGAGGTGAATTAGGACTCGTGTTAGCTGCCTGGGCTCATTTACAGTTCTACATAATTTTGCTTTTTGCATTATACTTTCATTTAATCAACATGTTTGCAGGTGTTTTCAGACCTGTTTGCTGTGGTCTGAATCAGGGACTAAATGTTTATCTTGTTGCATTTACTGGTTGGTGTGGCTCAGATTCATAAAGGGAAAAAAAATCCAGTTCAAACCAAAATATAGCAGCAAAAGTCATGTGAGAATACTCGCTCTGCTCATTGGTCAGAAATTTCTGGGGGAGGGAGAAAAAATCGAATAGGTAAAAGTTTACTATGCTGGGATGTAAATAACATGGAACAAAGATTTTGGAATTGGAATCATTTCTTAGTTGTAGTCATCATTTGGTCCATATACCAAGAAAACTACGGCAGCAGAAGCTGAATCTGATTTGAAGACAACATATGGAAAACCATGCTTTGAAGACATGTTAGGTAAGTTTGATATGTTGCGACCATTTCACAGCATCTATAATCAAAGGAATAGTTTAACTGTGGTAAATTTTTTTTATGTTTGATGCTTTAAGGGTGTTACATAGGTGATATCTGTCGAGTGTCTAAAGCGAAACAAGCTTTACCGCAGTTGTAGTTAGCAACACGCAACCTGTTCCAGTAGATAAATCAATTACCTCAGACTTAGTTCAGGACTTGTATGAAACACTTTCACCACTTTCACACCATAAAGGAACTGCTCCAGACTTTGACTGGAATCAGACTGAGATCAGTTGTTTTGGCAGGAAAAACATTTAATTGAAAGTTGGGTGTATCCCGTGACATTTAATTTGAAAGATTAAGAGACTTGACAAATAACGGGAAAACTAAAATACGGTTTTATGTCTTGGAAATTGTCAGTAACGTAATGTGTATGTCTGTAGTATTTATTGGGCTTAAACATGCAAAATCACCAACACGGACCTTTAATGGGGAAACGTGTCAGGGTCGGAAAACTATTGCTCAAAACAAACTAGGTGTAAAAATGCCTGTAGAATACTTACTTAAGGAGTCATTTCAGTGCACTTCATGTCAGGTTTGCGTTAAATTTAAATGGCTTCACATGTAATAGCCTTCCTCACTGCTGTCGTATAAGTGTGACAGAGTATAACACCAATACTCACCAGTCTGCTGCTTTACTCTGGCTTGAACCTTCATTTCAGTGTCTAAATATGTCAGCCCTGATTGCATGAATCATTCATAATGCTGATAATAGCTTTATGGTTCTCAATTTCTTTTGAGCCTCATCCAAATGAAGTGTGCTTGTCATCCATCAAACTTTAGGTAATCAGCACAGGTCGTGTGAGTGTCATCACAGTAAAACAAATATAATCTTATTGATGTGGATTTTTACCACATTCTCTCTGACATATGCAGTATTTCTCATTTAATCCTGAGGTCTTAATCTGTATTCATGATGTATTCTGTATTCTCCACAGAAAATAGTGTATGAAAAGGTGAATCTTTAGTAAGTCTAATCTTTGCTGAACATCACACATATTTCCAAAAATCTCTGTAGTAGCTGCAAAACAAACACTTCAGCAGGAGATAAACAGCAATGCACTACTGAATGAATGACAAATACAAATAATGACTATCAAATGACTATCTGTCATTACACTTGCCCTTAAAGGACCTTTTTTTTTTTTTTNGCCTTTTTTTTTTTTTTACATATTTAAGCCCAATAAATACTACATACACATTACGTTACTGACAACCATTTTCCAAAACATAAAACTGTGTTTTAGTTTTCCTGTTATTTTGACAAATCCCCATATCATTCAAAATCAAATGTTCAGGTAGTACACCCACCTTATAATTCAGTGTTTCACCTGCTAACACGTATGTGCAAATGTAGAAGGGATGGTTGTTTTAAATTTCTCGGTAAAAACCAGCTTCTCCTGGGACTGTATTCCCTGGCAGAGACATGCATTTTCTTTCATGCACTCGTCAACATTGTGTTTGCTATGATGGATTAACTCTGTCAGGCAAGTTTCAAGTGTCTACAAGTTGATTTTTTTTTTTTTTTTTTNTTTTTTTTTTTTTTTTTTACAGTGTACTGAATAAACTGAAACCAGTGGCAATCTGGAAGGTAGGAAAAACAATTCTAATATTTACCCTTTCCAGTAGTATGTTTTTGAGAAATGGTAACATAATGTGTTTGTGGGTTGCATTTATTGAGCTCAAACATGCAAAACCACCAGTATGATCCTTTAAACTCCAGACCCTGGAGACTTTCCAAACCACCCCTTTGTTGCCACACTCTCACATCACAGATAACCCAGCCAACCATGAGATGGTTGTATAAATGTTATCTCAAGTACTAGTAGCCTTTTAGGGGCATCATGCCAGGCAGACACTCTGGTTGAAAGCCCTGAATGGCTCCGGCATGACCCATGTGTCTCCCCCCCCNCCACCCCAACCACCCCAAACCACTCTTTGCGGTTGGATGAGTGCACAGAAAGATCTCCTCATTCCAGACTCCTAATAGTTGCCTCTGGGCACACAGGAAGTCAGATGATGATGGCTAAAAGAAAGCGTGTCACGGCCTTAGCTGTGATTTTCGTCATATTACTAACTGTCAGTGTTCCACATCTAAGTATATATATCACGGCAATGTTTGAAATTAATGCTAGGTGAGAAAATGAGAAATACAGGGAGCTGACACTGACTCCTGCATGGTTAGAATTTTTAATCTTGCTATGGTTGACATGATTTTGATCAGGAGTGCCTGTAGGATGTATTATAATCAGTTAAATTGCTGTTCTGTGCTTGGAGCATTTTGGAGAATAAGTCATTGCGATTTCCATTTCACAGATTGCTTTTACATCTAAACAGCAGATGTAAAATTGCAATTTGTTAAAATGAACATTTTATGCAGCAGGCAAATAAACATGGCAAAATGCCTGAAGATGTTAAGGGGCTATGGTTGACCTGGGAACCCAATGAGGTCAAACATTTTAAAATACGTAGGGATTATCTAAATTAACTTTTGACAGGGATGCCATTCCCTTGCATGCAATTATTTTTCTCTACTTACCCAAACCAAATGCTGTCGAAGAACATGTTGTAGTTAAGAGAAAACGCTGGGATAGAGATTTAAGTGGATTGATCATTCAGAAAACATATCTGACATGACATGGATGGACACTATCTTTGCGATTCTTTGCAGGTGTTTGTGATAGAGTTCACAAAAGTTTTTCCCACTGCGACGTTTTACCTAATCTATTATTTTGTCTACTGGTTTGTTTTGTCTACTGTGTTGCCGTTATTGCTAGCTTGGCTTCCTACTGTTATGTCTACTCTTCTATGCTCCTCTTCATACTTTTATCTGTTTGTATTTTGAGAATAATTTAGTGGAAAAGCTGAAGTGAGCCACTACTACATGAGAGACACTTCAGGAAGACTCAGTCTGGCTGCTTGTGTGTGGTGTATGTTTTAGTGAGAATCCGGATTTTGGCCTCTCCTCCTTTCCCTTCATCCTGGAAACTGATAACAGCTATAATGGCCTTGAAGATGTTCTGTCCAAAGAACATGATGGAAAGGTGAGGTATAAGAAACTCCAGCAGGAGTCTGAAACCTACAGAGAGAAACGTGTCCAACTGCAGCTCTATAAAACGTGAATTCTGAGCACTAAAGTGAACCAAAAAAGTTCAGAAGCTATACATGGATTAGAATATATAGTTTCTCAGTTAGCAGCTTTTGATTAGATAATCTGCTCCAAGCCTGGCAGGGTTAATGGTAAAGGTTGCAACCACCACCCTGATATCACCTCCCAGGGACATCCCTCTCAAAAGTACACCAACAGCCTGGCAGCCAAGATGCATGCAAACGGGNACCTCCCAGGGACATCCATCTCAAAAGTACACCAACAGCCTGGCAGCCAAGATGCATGCAAACGGGTAATTCAACCAGCAATGTCAGCTCCTCCATCATATGATGCCACTGAGTTAATAATCCTGCAGAGTAAAGACCCCTGTCTCAAATCCAGTGGGTCTGGGAGGTGTGTCGACAGTGGGAAAGAATTGCTCTCCCCCTGAATTGATGCAGCAACTGCACCAAGCCCAAGGGCCGTCAGGTTGTAGAATGTAAAACAGAGGTTATAAGGCAGATGTGTTACTGGCCCCACATGTATGAAGACATCAGGGCCTGGTGCCAGCCATAGTCATAGCTAACTCACCCCAAGCCAGGGTAGCTATGGGCTAACTGCTAGCCTCAAAAAGCTAATCAGATATTGGCAATAGTCTTCACCCTGATAAAACTTTCCCAGCATGGCATAGAGAATATAATAATAATGACAGATGTGTTTTTTAAGATTACATATAGTAGCTACCTGAGACCAGCACGACTACCATTGTGACCAGTGTCCTTGTAAATGAATGGTTCTACAGGTTTCGAGTCCCTGAATACCTACATTCCGCTCAGCATAGGAACTTAGAAAGCACCCTCATACAACAGTTATACAATCTGTTATATAATCTTTATGGCATCAGAAGACCCATAGCATACCATACAATCTAGAGGGACATTGTTTAAATCGCTGCCATTTGACAGAGAGAGGGTCAGGTGGCACAGCAGTCTCTTATGCTGCATTACAGTTACAGTGGGAGGTCGGAATTTCCCAGTCGGAATTTCCGAACTTCAGACCTCAAACCGTTCCAGCCAAATGTAAGCAAAAAAGCATGGCTGAACGCCAATTAATACTGTAAAATTAAATTTAGTCATAAATGCTAACTAAAGTGAAGTTGGACTGTTTGGCTGGATTGTGTTACAATGATATTAATCACAGCAGGTATTAAACATTTGTGCAGAGAAGTAAATGCTCTGAAATTATTTACACTTATGTATAAATGGCAAACAGTTATTATACACTGTAGTTAACTTGGCGATATATTTTGACCTTTTTATTTCAATGTCACAAGAAAAAATACTTTATTTGGCTGTCAGCTGATCATTTCCATTCACAAAGATCACTTCCACGGGTGCTGCCATGTTGAGTGACGTCATACTCGTGAAGTCGGGGTAGATAATTTTGGTCTGAGTTTCCCAGTCGGAGCTCCAATTCAAGTGCTGTTCCAACATATTTTTCCAAGAAGGAGGTTGGAAAAATCCGAGTTCTGAGGTAACTGGAACACAGCATTAGATCCCTAGTTCTCTCTCACTGTGACAACAGCATTTTTAGGGCCTAGATTTTTGTTTTTGTATGGCATTGCATATTTTCCATCTCTCCCCACTGTATCCACACCTGATTACATAAATCATGTGTGTTTAGCTAATCAGCTGTGGGTAAGGAGAGAGAGAGTAAGATGGAAAATATGGGAAATTGGCGATGACTCTTCTAAAGTTGTGCCCCTTATGGTAATGCTGTAGAAGAAGTGTGTCCAGGTAACGGCATTTCCACAACATGCTACTTATTAAATCTGTGTGGGGTAGCCCCCCCCAATGGACTGGCAACCTGACCAGGGCATATCCTGTCTCTCACTGCTGGAATAGGCTTCAGCCCCCATGACCCTGCACAGGATATGCAGGTTTAATAGAAAATGGATGGATAGATGGAAGCTCTGACTGTTTGATTGAGAAAGTGTTGTGGAAGTGACTAAAGTGTGACAGGATTGATCATCCTGATCTGACATGAATGGACACCATCTGTGTTATTCTTGGCAGGGTTTTGCCTTCAGCTACTGTTTTTCCTACTATGGTGTTTTGTTTTTATGGTGTTTTGGGTTGTTTTTTGTGTGCCTTCTGTGCTGCTTTCTTACTGTTTTGCCTACTTACCTTTTATAATTTTCTAGAGTTTTGTATTATTAGAATAAATGTAATTGTTCAGGTCACATAAACGTGCATTCAGGTTCCTTTAAGTCACTTTAGGTTTAGGTTCTTCCAAGGAATCATTTGTGTTTTAATGTCATGCACACCATTTGATGATTAGATCAGCTGACTGTAACAAACAGTGCTCACATTTAAACACCAACATTGTTCCTGCAGATAATGAGGTAGTCTTTATAATCTGACAAGCTCTCATCCTCACTGACTCATTATGTTGCAGCTGCTGGTTTATAATGGCTGCTCCTCCCGGCTACCTGTTGCTGTTCTCACTGTGTTGATTGATTTCTCCATCTACCAGCCCTCCTCCTGATCTACTTTCTTGTTACTGTATCCAGTGATAACATTTGTTGCTTTGTGCCTTTTGTGTATTTCAGTTTTCAGTTGTATAGCTCCCTTGGGTTCAGTTCTTTGTAGCCCTGTATGGATAATTGCACTCCTTGCTGTATCCTGTATTGCTGTTTGCATTTGTGCAGCCATAACTATTAAACGAAATGAAAGCATATAACTGTTTATGCAATAAAACAGTCCCATAACCTCCACTTCATGCATTAAGTGTCTTTGATCTAACTGTATTTTAGTTTATGGTATGATAAATTGATGGAGAAAGTTAAACAAAATTAAGGTTTAAACACAAGTTTGGCCCGCTGTTCATGAAATATGTAAAACACAAATGTCTGGGTAACATTTGAACTGTTAAAATCACAGTTAGGTAGTATTTTGAGGTACAGGTTCCATTTCAGGTACAGTAATCTATTACCACCCAACACACACCACACTCATAGAGGTATGTGAGTGGAGTGCTGAGTTAAGCATGTCGGTGCATGTGTCGTATCAGGACTCATCACACTCATATGAACATTGTGAAGCAAATGATGAGGACATGCATTTTTCATGCATTCAGTGTGCTGTTGTTAGACACACACAGACACACAGTAGAAAGCAATGAGCAGTGACCATACACACTGCACTAATTAGTGTGGAGTGACTGCAGGAGACACAATTAACTGGTGAAAATTATAAATTCTCATGGGCTTCAGGAGTCTTCTGAGGCTTGGTTCATAAACATGTGATCAGGATATTTTTGGTCACAACATGCGTGAAATATAGAAACATTCTTTTAAGCAGCATGTTTAAGAGCATCATTTAATTATTTGTTATAAATTAAAGCAATTTCTGTGCTCACTTGTTTGTTCATTATTGGCACATTGAACAGGTCTGGCTGTGGGGCATATGGTTGGCAAAATCTGCTGGATCATAATCTAGCAAAGCTGTACTTTTCTATACTGATGAGCATATTTAAGGCTATGGAAATATTACGCTGTGGTATAAATAGAGGTTATGTCTGTTGAGTTAAAATCTGAATTTCCTCTTTTCCTTCTCCTTTGCACCGCAGCTAAATATATGACCTCCATCTATATGCTTCCCATTACTGTCCTCCCATCTCTAATTGTGATGTGCTAAATCAGTCCCTCTGTCTCTTTTAGTAGAAGGGAGTCTTATTCATTACCATTTCAAACCTCTACTTTGGCTTCCATGTGCCCTCATTACATCTGATGGGGAGCTTGGGTAGTTTGGCAGAAGGAAAGCCATCCAAAGCCTCTGGAGCTCAAGTGAAATTACACAGTGCAGTACAGTTTAGAACCACACACCCATAAAGCTACAAAAGTGGCTTTGGTGGTCAACTGGGGGACAAAGAGTGTGTATTGATGTTTGCAAGAGTGTGTTTCAGAGAATATTTTATGTGTTGCATACATATAGTGTAGGTAAAGTACAGTAAGAAGCTGATTTTGTGAGTAAACAAGCTGCTTTACTGCAAAATAATTAAAACTGCCCTCTTGCAAGCCAGCAGTAACCATCTTACTGGGAATGAATTATGCATTAGGAGGAAAACTGCATTCTGAGAGACTACCAATCATTTTGCACAAATCTGCATGCTTTACCTGTTTCCTGGTTGTATTCATGTGTCAGTATAAAAAGATGATCTCATGCTGTGAAATCATTTAGAAGCTAATTTCATTCAGTTCTCCACTTTATGTTAATAACATTTCACATGATTTGTTTTGTCATGAAAATCCTCATTGCCTGAATCTTCCCATTGGACTAGACAGGTTCTTTGTTAGCCAGGCTTACAGCACACAGTCACATTATTCTAAATAGGCAACCTGTATCATAATAAGGAAGAGCCTGCTTTGCTGGTGCATTGTGGTGAAAACATATTTTAGCAGGGATAAGCACTCCTTCATTTTATGATTGTGAGGAGAAGAAATGCCTGGATGCATTTGATCTTAAATTTTATTTGGATTGAGAAAGTATGGAGGAGTTGATGAGTGTGATCATATGGTAAGAAAAGCAAATTGTTATGCTACATGTGGGTGAAGGAGTCCTGCTATGAAGCGCCATATATTACAAAAATCACGTTTCGTTCACACACGCTAACAACCTCATATTGCACACACACACACACATATATGAAAGCGCGCATATACTATATTATAACCACACACATACATATATCAACGTCATATCGCACACACACATACATGAAAGCACGCATACACTATAGTATAACCACGTATAGACACTACTACATGCGCAGATTATACATGTGTGAATGAGAGCTCATCAATACTAGTGTGTGTGAGAGTTAATACCTGTCTGTATGAGAGATGATACATGTGTGAATGAGACAATTATACTAGTGTGTGTAAGAGGCAATAACATCACGGAAGAGGCGGGGCTAAAACCGGAAGCACAAGAATAAGCAAAAACCAGAGCATAATGTGTAGAGATTTATTTGGCTGCTAGTTATTGTTGATGTTACACTACAGTATTACACACAAAGCTGAGGTCAGCCTTAGCTAGTATCTGTATATTTGAGATTGTTCAATATTTGAGATGATTAGTATTGGAGTACCAACGTAATGGAACAGTATTTGAAATTCCACCACAGCCTTTAAGAGTGGCGCAATAAAGTAGGATGTAGTTGTCTTATATAGTTACCTGAATTACAATGAAATTTACTTTATTTATTTATTTATTTATT
>VXCM01007572.1:0-27811 GCA_014773175.1 Lucifuga dentata | reverse complement strand
GGTCCTTTAAATTTTTCCATAAACACAGGTCTTCTTTTGGGACTATATTCCCCGGTGGAGGCATACATTCACTCCACGCTTTTTATTGAGCTTAAATGCTAAAATTACGTAACTTCTATAAAAAACCTGCATACACGTCTTGTTGGTGATGATGGATTACCTATCCCAAGAACATTTACAGTATCAACAAGTTGGTTTTAAAACATTTTTAATTCACAGTTCCAGTAGTATGCTTTGGGAAATGATTGTCAGCAACGTTACTTGTATGAAAATTAAATATATTAGGCTCAAACATGCTAAATAGGTGGTATGGTCCTTTAAGAGAATTCTTTTGTTTTCTGAATATACATCAGTGGAAGTGGTTTACTCTCATTATAACGTTTATATGCCAAGATTACAATCTCATAATTTAGGTCTGATACTGTAAAATATTGCCGCCTACGGATGCGTCACCACACCCTACAGGGAGTCCCCCACCTGTATGGAGGGGTTCAGACCACCGGCTACCTCCTCTCNGTCACCACACCCTACAGGGAGTCCCCCACCTGTATGGAGGGGTTCAGACCACCGGCTACCTCCTCTCGGTAACAACGGTAACCTCATATCCTGTCCTCTTATATTAAATACAAAGAGTAAGGTATTAACGCCTCTAACTGAAAAGAATATAGCTTCCTCTCAGCCAGACCTGGGATGAACCACAGATGTCTGCCTCGAAGTTCTCTTTCAAGTAGGGCTACCACGATAGAGCCGTCTCCTAGAGCTTTACTAATATTACAACCAATGTGTCTAACCTCCTACTTTTATCCCTGGAAAACCCTAAAAATATGTTCTGAGTAGGAGATGTAACATGTGAATCAGTATGGAGTGAGTGTGTGTGTGGCGCCCAGTAAGAGACCCTTCTAGGTAAAAAGGTAACTAACCTTCTCATTCAAGTCTTGGTTGTCCACAAAAGAGAAATACTATTAAAAATGACAGTCACTAAATGTCTTTTTAAAACTTTATTATTCCCCAATTAGCAGTACAAGTCATTCAATAAATTCTATCCACACTAAGTCCCTAACAGGGGCAGTTGCCTGGATCCCTGAAGGGAAATTACCCAGAGAGCCAATAACCCCAAGAGGCGAGAAGAAAAAAGCCCCCTCTGCTTTGCACACTCTCTTTTTATTCAGTGTCAACCCCCTTATGAGACTCATGTTTCACATCTGCAGAAACTCCTCCTCCCTAACAGATGTACCTCCCATTTGTGAAGTTACACCTACTTTTACAACATGTAATTCCCCTGATTTTACCCCAAAGTTCACACTTCATCCCATACATTTCCTTTAGCTTCCTGTTCTAATCACCCTTAAATGTAAAGCGTCTACTCTAAGTCTTGATTAACTGTAGCATAATGAATAAAAAGTATAANACCCTTAAATGTAAAGCGTCTACTCTAAGTCTTGATTAACTGTAGCATAATGAATAAAAAGTATAACTAACACCTTATAATAAGCCATAGCAAAACATACGATGACTATAAGAAATATATGATGAGTAAAGGAAATTATAAACTGCCTGATGAATACAAAGGTATATGACAAGTACAAACACAACAAAAAACTTATTTAAATTCTTATGCATTTAAAGAAAGGCACACTTATCTAAAAATTAAGAGCAGTCTAAGATAAAGGTTAATACAAGTTGCAATCNAAGAAAGGCACACTTATCTAAAAATTAAGAGCAGTCTAAGATAAAGGTTAATACAAGTTGCAATCAATAAGTCATTACTATCAGGTAAAGATTAACATGAATTATCAGGGGAAACTAAGCTATAACATAAAACAACCCTTAAGGCAAACTTTATTACTGGACCAAGAATAAAATGAACCAAAACTTCACAACATGTAAACATCCATAACATTTTTCATGGTAAGGTTATTCTGAACTTTCCACAATATCACCTCTCTCAACAGATACTCATATTAATTATACTGATTTACACTAATTTGAGTCTAATTATGCATTTGGAGAGAAAAAATGGATAGATTGCCTTAATCTGAGTGTAACTGACTTTGTAACATACATGTAAACGTACTGAGTGTAAATATGGCGGCAGTTGAGGAGCTCAACCAAAGAAAGAAAAACAGCAGATTATGGCATCTTAATCAGCTTCTCCACACAGATTAGATAAGACATACAGAATGTAAAATCAAAACATTGCTGTCCCACAATTTTTGCAGATCACATGAAAGCGCAGCATGAACCAACGCTTCAAACACACCTGGGTTGTCACCTGTCCATGTGTGCATCGTTACCGTTTCTAATCTAAGAACGTTTGCTGATCAGAGCTTGTTTGGCGTAAAACATACGGTGAATCTGTGGCCTGGAAAACCAGCAACATGCAGCTAAATTCTCTGTAGAACTGCAGGCTGGATGATTATTTATCCCAGCAGCGACCTTTCACCTTACGCATCATTTGGTTCAGTGTTAACATCAAAAATGTCCCGTACTGCAGGTGTAAAAGCTACATTTTACAGGCTGTTAGCAGTCAGATCTGGATGTTAAAGCGTCTTCAGTCAGCTGATAAGCCAAATAACGACATGACATTTCCTCAGAAATGTTCTGCAGCTTGTGGTTCCTCTGCTTCCTGTGTTTGTTCTCACCATTGACACTTGCAATGAGCGTGAGGTAAAGCTGAGTCAGTCCGTGTCGACATCCAAACACACCAAGTTACACCTACACAACTGTGCTGCAGGAATGTTTTAAGGTCAAAGCATTGCTGGCTCGATGGCGGCGCGCGGCTGTGCAGCGGCTCTTTTTGTGTGTGTTTGATGTGTTTGCTTGTCAAGTTCTGTCAAGCAAAATATGTCCATAGTCGGCAAGATTTAATTAACGTTGGATTACAGCACACTATTGCCGTTACAAGCGACTTTCAAACAATGCACAACATACCGGTTGACATCTCCAGATCTCCAGGGTCACCGTGGATTGTTGTCGGCTCTGGGAGGCGATGCAGGCGGCGCAGAGAGAGGAAGCAGAAGCGGGGATGCCGGGCGGGCCTACGGGCTAGGCTAACGAAGCAGCCTCACAGACCACCGCTACCAAGCATCTTTCTCTCCAATGCCAGATCAATCGTTCAGAAAACGGACGAATTGGAGCTACAGATGGCAGTAAACACCTCCGTCAGGGATTGCTGTGTGATGTTACTAACGGAGACGTGGCTTCACCCGCTGATCCCCAACACTGCTGTGCAATTAGCAGGCCATACACTATACCGCCTGGACCGAAACAAGGACTTCAGTAAGAGTAAAGGTGGAGGACTCTGTATTTACGTGCATATGGACTGGTGTACCAGCAGCCAAATTATTTACAGTCATTGTTCCCCTGATTTAGAGGCTCTGTCAGTTATGTGTCGACCTTTCTATCTGCCAAGAGCGCTGACAGTAGTAATTATTACGGCAGTCTACATACCACCAGATGCTAACGTTAGTACAGCCCTGGCTCGCCTACATAGTGTTATAAATAAACAGCAGCAAGCCCATCCTGAAGGGGTTCACATCATAGCTGGTGCCTTCAATCAGGCATGCTTAAAAACTGTATTTCCCAGTTTCACCCAATACGTGAATTGTGCCACCAGAGGGAATAATACACTGGATCGACTGTATTCAAACATGAAGCATGCCTACAGAGCTGTGCCCCTTCCACATCTGGGTCTGTCAGATCACCTCTCACTACTCCTCATCCCAGCGTACACCCCCCTCAGGAGGTCAGCAAAGCCCAGCACAAAGACCATCAGAACCTGGCCTGATGCAGCTCTCTCTCAACTGCAGGACTGCTTTGAACACACTTTATGGGACTTATTTGAGCATCAGGATTTGGAAACATATACACAGACTGTGCTATGTTACATCACTCACTGCATTGACAATGTGACTGTCTATAAACACATCAGGGTTTTTCCTAATCAAAAACCCTGGGTGACAAGGGAAGTCCAGACATTACTCAGAGCCCGTGACACTGCCTTCAGGACAGGGGACAGGTCCCTGTACAGCGCTGCTAGGGCCAATTTGAAGAGAGGTATCAGAGATGCCAAACAGGCCTACAAGAGAAAAATCGAGGAGCATTTCTCTGATAGCAACCCAAGACAGGTTTGGCAGGGCATTCAGCACATTACAAACTATAAGGGCAGCAGTACTACATCCACCAACACAGACGCCTCACTGGCTGATGAGCTAAACTGCTTTTTTGCTCGTTTTGAGGCAGTGACACACCAGTGACACCTGACTTGGGTACACCAACATCACTGACACCCAGCTCCCATGTACTCACTGTAAAGGAATACGAAGTGAGGCGTGTACTTCGATCAGTGAACCCAAGGAAATCTGCTGGCCCGGATGGAGTACCAGGGAAAGTACTCAAAGCTTGTGCTGACCAGCTCACCTCTGTTTTCACTCACATCTTCAACTTATCCCTAGTACAAGCTATCATCCCACCCTGCTTAAAATCTACGGTCATCATTCCTGTTCCAAAGAAACCCAGCATTGACAGTTTAAATGATTACAGGCCGGTTGCACTCACACCCATAATCATGAAGTGCTTTGAGAGACTGGTACTAAACCACCTTCAAACCAGCCTCCCCAAAGACTTTGACCAGCACCAGTTCGCCTACCGACGGGGCAGATCTACAGAGGATGCTACGTAGCTCTCCACTCAGCCTTCAGCCACCTGGAACACAGTGGGAGCTATGTGAGAACGCTCTTTGTCGAGTACAGCTCTGCGTTCAACACAATAATTCCAAACATACTGATCAATAAGCTGTCTGACCTTGGCTTTCCAACTCACACCTGCGCCTGGATTAAAGACTTTCTAACAAACCGCCCACAGACTGTCAAGCTTGGTCCTCATCTCTCCACCACCATCACGGTTAGCACTGGCTCACCGCAAGGTTGCATGCTGAGCCCAACACTGTATTCACTGTACACTTATGACTGTACACCCACTCACCCAACAAATACCATCATAAAATTTGCAGATGATACAACAGTGGTCGGTCTTATATCAGGGGGAGATGAACCAGCATACAGGGACGAGGTCCAGAGGCTGGTGAGGTGGTGCTCAGTTAACAATCTGACACTAAACACGAAAAAAACCAAAGAACTCATCATCGATTTTAGAAAGTGCCACACAGAGCCCCTCCCGCTGTTTATAAATGGTGACCGTGTTGAAAGGGTTGAAGCTTTAAATTTCTGGGTATTCACATTTCTGTTAACCTTACTTGGTCTGTCAACACCTTGGCTGCTGTCAAAAAAGCTCAGCAACGCATGCACTTCCTGAGCTACTGAAAAGAAACTGTCTAAATGTACAGCTGCTGGTGACATTCTACCGTGCTTCCACTGAGAGTATCCTGGCATATTGCATTACAGTCTGGTACGCCGGCTGTACGGCAGCAGACAAAAAGGCTCTGCAGAGGGTAATAAACAGCACAAAAAGTCATCGGCTGTCCTCTCCCCTCCCTGGAAGAAGTTGCCAACACCTCGCTACCTCAGCAGAGCCTTGGCAGTCATTAAAGACTGCTCCCATCCAGGACACCATCTATTTGATTTGTTGCCCTCTGGAAGGCGCTACAGATCACTCAAAAGTCGGACAAACAGACTTAAACACAGCTTTTTCTACACAGCGATAAGGTCCTTGAATGAATTCACTTACTCAGGATGATTTTATACATTATTTATTGCTTATTATTTATTATTGAATGGATGGATAAATGTATGGATGAATGTATGGTGTATATGGTTTTTAACTATCAGCACTTTAGAGGAGTAGCACTCCCAATTTCGTTGTGTTTTCTTTGATACAATGACAAAGGCATTGATTGATTAAACATGATATTTATTTCAGCAGCTGATTACTGCTGAAACTGACGGATCACAGTTTACTGGCCGCTGCAAAATGTGCTGGATAAGATGTTTAGTCAGGAAATATCTCATTCTAAGGTATGATTTAAACTATTTTCCATGGGTACTGGTAATGGTAGTATTTCCACCCCTGGAAATTTCCTTCTCTGGGATCTGATTTGAATTACTTGTGTATAAGCCAACCCACGATTAGCTTTGTGAAATTTGATTTAAAAAAAACTCGGCTTATACTCGAGTATATACGGTAATTTTCAGCAGGATGCAGATTTCGGCAGCGGAGTGACAGCACTGATCAGGCAGAAAGCTCCAACATAGTTACCACGCATTGCATGCTGCATTGCGAGGCACTTGTTGCTAAGCAGATTGATGATGAACTATATCAGGTTCTGCAGGACGTTATACATATAGTGAACTTTATCAGTCACAGACTGTTTCCTGTGTAACGAGATGGGCGCCAGCTATGAAGGCTTGCTACTTCACTACAATGTCCAGAGAAGAGATTGTGGAATTCTTTGCTTCCGAGAATCCGCAGCTTGGAGGCTGTTTTGCAGACACATTATGGATATTTTCCAGCATATAAATGTACTGAATCTCGGCATGCAGGGGCGTGGTACCTTCTTACTAAATGTCCAGGACAAAGTGCAGCTTTCACACAGAAAATCACCTTGTGGACAAACAGATTGAAGGTGTGAGTGACAGCGATGTTCCTACACCTTCATCAAGACCTGCTGTCCTCTGGTGAAAGTTTAGTCACCATCTCCCCACGTGTTCTCTCTCACCTGACACACCTACAGGGAGATTTCAAACACTATGACAAATACTACCGCCCACCACTTGCATTTCGCGCAGAAAAAGCACAATGGATGTTATGTCTCCTGTAAACCTGCTGCAGCAGGTGTTCCACGCTGCTGTGAAATGTTACCTTTGTTTGTGTAGAGGACTGGAAACGTCTTCCTGAACCTCAGGACAATGTCCACTTTGAAAAGGTAACAGAAGGTGACGCTGATGATGAAGAAAACCGTCACACTACTCAATGCCGCTCCAATGGGAGGTATGATGTTTGGCTCTGTAGGGACAGAAACCACAGAGTCATACATGACGCTTTAACTTTTCAACATTTGAGATACAGCAAGCATGACATGTTACATTTATGCTGAAGTTAACATTATTTAACCGATCCAAGTCATGGTCCTTTAAATTCTTCCATAAACACAGGTCTTGTTTTGGGACTATATTCCCCAGTGGAGGCATACATTCACTCCACACTTTTTATTGAGCTTAAACGCTAAAATTACATAACTTCTAAAAAAACCTGAATACACGTCTTGTTGGTGATGATGGATTACCTATCCCAAGAACGTTTACAGTATCAACAAGTTGATTTTAATAGCAGAATGAACTGAAACCAATGGAGGTCTGGAAGGTAGGAAAAACATTTTTAATTCACCGTTCCAGTAGTATGCTTTGGGAAATGATTGTCAGTAACGTTACATGTATGAAAACTGAATATATTAGGCTCAAACATGCAAAATGGATGGTATGGTCCTTTAAAGTTTACCATGTCTTTTACCAAGAAATTAAAAATCTCCCTTTTACAATCAGATTTGATTCTGACAGATTAGGGGATTTGGCAAAATAACAGGAAAACTAAAATACATAGTTTTATGTTTGGAAAATGTTTGTCAGTAATGTAACATGTATGCAGGTGTTATATTGGGCTTAAACATGCAAAATCACTGGTATGGTCCTTTAAGGATGTGTCTCCAGCAGGAACCTGTATCAGCCTGCTCTGGCTGCTTTTCCAGCATCTACTCATCCTGTCTCCTTTGACCCTTTCTTTTTGATAAATTAATTTTTTTTAGGAGTTATTGTGATAATTGTACAGATGTTGTACCTGCTGGTAGCAGAGTGAAATATCCGAGTGGGTGTCCTCGGCTGCTGAACGCTCGACAGGTGTAGTTGATGTTGAAATCCTCCTCCGTCAGCTCAGAGAACGTCAGCAGAAGCTCCATCCACAAACCTTTAATGGGAGAGTCCTGCCTCCATGAGCTGAAAGACGACAACACGCTCTTATTAATTATTACAACTAACTATGAAGCTATCTGCTGATCTAAACATTTTCTATACAGTGGTGTGCGGTCAGGGCCAGCAAGGCCTTCTCTGCTGGCCTAGAGATTGTCAGAATCATCAAATTATGTTTTTATAATTTAATATGTATTTTATTAATGCTATATGTATTTTACAAAGTTCATTCCCATCAGTTTTGTTATTAACGTCATTTCATCGCTACGGCACTCTCTCCCTCAGTTTTGCTGCGTCCAGTGCAGCTCATATAAATTAGAGCTTTTATCCAATCAGATTTCACACCTGTGCTGTCTCCAGGTAAAAAAATCTAGCCTGAGGCCTTCAGAGTCTGGAGTGAATCCCCTCTGCTATTCAAGCAAATGGGACGATGTCGTTGACTGTCATATGTTTTAACCAATCAAATTTTGAGTTTGCCATGTTGGGCGTGTTCTTTTACACGTCAGGGCCTTCTGGCTGGCCTTGGTCTACGTCATCAGAGTACAGCATTATGCTAACAGCTAAACAGCCTGCCAGAAATTCATCAGAAGAAGAAGAGAGCCGGTTAGCTTAGCAAACTCACAAACCTAGCTAGCACATAACAGAGCATTAATGTTTATTTAAACTTTCTTTCTTGACGTTTAGATTTTTAGATGTAGTGCTTTAGATTTTTTGTTTAGATTTTTACTTAGTCCTGTTGTTTTTTAACGCACAATGGCTGAAGGAGGAGAAGAAATGGATTAGCTGACAATGCCTTTTTCACATTTTGGAACTGAAACGCACCGATAATGTACAGCCATGTGGTTACACTCTTTATAAAGACAGAGGATGGACTTTGTTTTCAGATGATGAGCAGCTTTGGTAAGTCTGATGGATTTTTATGTAGCTGGAATCTGTGGAGAAGCCTGTTGAATCTGATTGTGTTATTTGTGTTTTACAGCATTGTTGCTTACTTGCTGGTCGTATGAGTAAATGTGATGGTTGTTGTCAGTTTGTTCTTGTTTCTTTGGTAATGACACTGATTTAGGCTATGCCATGTTTATAAAAGATACCTATAACGATACCTTATATGATACCTTATAACGAGAAAATTATCACATTAAAACGAGAAACTTATCACATAACGAGAAAATTATCACATTAAAATGAGAAAATTATCACGTAATAATGTGAAACTTTCTCGTTATAACGAGAAACTACAGTGATATTTTTTTCTCCGCCATGGATAAAAATATATCACTATCAGTAGCGCTAATATCAATAGCGCTTCCGTAGACTGCTGGTCTTGTCAGGAGGTTTCTGAGTTTGTTCTGGTTTGCTGTGGGTTTGAGTGTTGAACCTCGTTTCCTGAGAGTTAAACATCTCGTACTGCTGAGGACTAAAAGAAGGAGAGGTGAGAGCTGACCTTACTTCGGAGGTGTAGACACGTGAAGGAGGCTTGCTAAAGATGAATTCATCTCTGGCCAGCCAATAGATGTCGACTGTGGGATTCCCCACGCAGGGCACGAACACACGGCACCACTTCCTGAAATTAGAACCTGAACACATGCACCGACATTAACATGAATTTAATGTTCATTCAGCATTGTGTGTAAACTGGGGCTGTGAATTGATTAAAAAAAAAAAAAACCTAATTAACCGCACAGATTTCTGTGATTGTGATTAATCACAAAACTTCTAATCATAATACATTGAATCACCAAAGCAATATAGATTAATTCCCTGTTTATAATCTCTGTTTTTCTGCTTTAGTTTGTCACAGAAATGAGAACAACAATTGAACTAATTTGATTTATTTTATCTTAAATGAGTCAGTTTATTTTGTAATGGTTTCATTGCACTTATTTTCATGATAAACTTTCTGTTGGGTTAAGCAGAAAAGTAGCTGGTTGACATGTTAAAAGATGTTTACATGTTATTCATGGCTTTAAGGTGGAAACTGGTCAAGGCTGACATGTTCTTGTTGTAAGAAAATCATCTTATTCTGAAAATGTGACTTTGTTCAAGGGGAAGTTTGTCTTATTCTGAAAAGACTGAATCCTGTTTGTGTAGCGTTAGTTAATGTTAGCTTGAATGTAAAGCTAAAGTGAGACTAAAAGGCTGTGATCGGGTGGGCTTATGGGGCTTAAGCCCTGGATGTTTCCCACAAAGACCTGAATCATTTAATCAAGTTAAAACGACACACTGCTGAGCAATTGAGTTTGTCTGGTTTCAACAAGATCCATCACTAAAACTTTTTAAAGACAATTTCTAAAAGTCTGATCTATTTCCTTTTCCATGATTAGCATTAGCATATAACGTTAGCCACAGAAAGTGGGGGGAAAAACAGAAAAAGTAGCATAGCCTCAGGAAATGAAAACACGGATGCGATAATAGTGTTAATTTTTTTTAACACGCTAAACAATTCACATGAATTTAAAATATTAATGCGTTAATTTTCCCAGCCCTAGCATAAACGCTTTATCTCTGGAAATATAGATTAAAATTGGGGGTTTGGATTATGTAAGGAATGGAAACTCACCCAGCGGAGCCTTGATGATTTCGTTAGCTGGCTCGTGAACTTGAGGAACCAGCGTGTACTCCTCTGCAAGGACAGAAAACATGAAATCCATGCATGTTCAGCAGATCACTTTTTTTTTTTTTTTTTNTTTTTTTTTTTTTTTTTTACATCATTCTGTCTGAGGGGATGTCGAATCTCTCCAACACACAGCATCGTAAAGGACCATATGGGTTACTTTGCATGTTTTACCCGTTTACGTTACTGACAACCATTTTCTCAAACATAAAATCATATTTAGCATGTTATCTTGCCAAATCCCCTAATCTTTAAAAAAAAATCAAATGTTCAGGTGAGTCACCCACCTTGAAATTCAATGTTTCATCTGCTAACATTTTTACATGATTGTTGAAGGATGGTTGTTTTAATGTCTCAGTAAAAGCCGTCTTCTCCTGGGACTATATTTCCTGGCGGAGACATACATTATCTTCAGTACAGTTCTGTGGGGACTCAGTTAAATTCAGTAACTAACAAAAAATAAAAAACGTGGTTCGTGTGATGGATTACCTACTTCAAGCATGTTTTGAGTCTCTACAAGTTGATTTTTAATAGCGTAGCATGGAATAAACTGAACCTAGTGGCAGTCTGGAAGGTACAGAAGAGGATTAGGGCCATGTGAAAAAAAAAAGAGTTCTGAGATTAAAGTCAGAATTCTGATATTAAAATCAGTCATTCTTTCATCTCAGAACTCTTCTTTTTTTTTTCAAGTGGCCCTAATCCTCTTATGTAGGAAGGTAGGAAAAACAATTTTAAAAATTAACAAGTCTAGTGGTATGTTTTGGAAAATGCTTGGCAGTTATGTAGCATGTATGCAGGTTGTATTTGTTGAGCTCAAACATGCAAAATTACCGGTATGGTCCTTTAATTACCAGTATGGTTCCGTTATGCTTGCTTCCATTTAGGAGCATCAAATGTAAAGTTATTATCTGAGTTTTAAGATCATTTTACTCAATCTGAGCTCACAGGAATGATTTGCCCCTGCCATGAGCTGCTGTGACCTCTGACCTTTGCCCTTCTGTAAGAGTAATTGATTGTACTTATGGTGATTTTAAAAAATAAGGTGTATTCCACTTTAATTATTTTCTGGATAACAGCATCAACGCTTTTCTGGTCTATGTCTGAGTGTTTTATCCCATTCTGACCTTTGACCCATGCATCAATGGTCTCTGACACAGATCCCGTGACCCCGTCTAAGGTGAAGGTCAGAGTGCAGGTGTAGGAGCTGCTGTCCGTAAGATCCACCCCATCAAACTTCAGTTTGGTCTCATCCCAGTACGTAAACTTGCCTGTTCCGTCCTTTATGGGTTCACATCCCTGAAAGGGTCAAAGTTCAAGAGGTCATGGCTGATTACAGGTCTTTGATATTTGATCTCATCCAAGGAAAATAACCTTTTTAAACACCACATGAACTAGATCATAGGAATTACACTCTTTTCAAGTGGAATAGCTGGGAGTTTACCACCACACACACACACACACACACATCGCTTACAGTAACAGCATTTATAACTTGAAAATTCAAAAATTATCTGTATTTATGTCAAACTTTTGATCAAATTTCCATATTTTATTTCAGCAAATCAAATTTTCATTTTCAAAATCCTGCTAACAAACAGAAAAAACAGACAAATAAATCTTTCTTCAGGATCCTTTGACATGCAGAACATGATCTGGATCACCACCAAAATTAGCAGATCTTTTTGTTAGAAGCATAGCCGCATGCTAACCTGAATTAAAATCACGTTAGCATTGATTTTATAAGCCAAAAACGTTTCCAGATCACCTCCAAAATGACATCAGCTACTATATCTGTCTCCACAACTTCATCCAAATCTGTCCCTAGCTTTAGGAGACGTCCTGCTAACAGAGGGACAGAAAAGCAAATGGCATTACCGTGGCAACGTGATAAAGAAGATCATAGAACTACGGAAAAGAAAATTATAGAAAAGAAAGAACAGGGCTATGTTTTTTAGCCTTTTGCCTCTGTGACATAGAGCCTGATGAGCGTTGGAAAATGGATGGATGGATGATGGATGGATGGATGGATGGATGGATGGATGGATGGATGGATGGATGGGTAGATGATGGATGGATGGATGGATGATGGGTGGATGGATGGATGGAGGATGGATGGATGGATGATGGGTGGATGGATGATGGATGGATGGGTGGATCGATGGATGGATGATGGATGGATGGGTAGATGATGGATGGATAGATGGATGATGGATGATGGATGGATGGGTAGATGATGGATGGGTGGATGGATGGATGGATGGATGGATGGATGGATGGATGATGGATGGATGGGTGGGTGGATGATGGATGATGGATGGATTGATGATGGATGGATGGATGATGGATGATGGATGGATGGATGGGTAGATGATGGATGGATGGATGGATAGATGGATGATGGATGGATGGATGGATGGATGGATGGATGGGTAGATGATGGATGGATGATGGATGGGTGGATGGATGATGGGTGGATGGATGATGGATGGATGGGTGGATGGATGATGGATGGATTGATGGATGGATGATGGATGGATTGATGATGGATGGATGGATGATGGATGATGGATGGATGGATTGATGATGGATGGATGATGGATGGGTGGATGATGGATGGATAGATGGATGGGTAGATGATGGATGGATGGATGATGGATGGGTGGATGAAGGATGATGGATGATGGATGGGTGGATGATGGATGGATTGATGATGGATGGATGGATGATGGATGGGTGGATGATGGATGGGTAGATGATGGATGGATGGATGATGGATGGGTGGATGATAGATAGATGGATGGATGATGGATGGATGGATGATGGATGGACTCACCCTGTACCACTGGATGGAGGAGGCGATGTTGTAGCTGTTTAGCTTGTTGATGTAGTCCTTCAGAGGACAGGACAGGTTGTCGTTGACCCCGTTGGTCAGCGTCTGACCGGCTTTCCTCGGCCTCCCACACTCTCCAGGCTCTGGCTGCTCCACCACCAGCCGGGTCACCTGTCTGTAGCACCTGGACGGAGTTCTGTCAAAATAAGACAACAGTCAACACCATCATTCCTCTGGACCCCAAAACCTGCTGGCGGGTTTGAAAGGCAGGTTTTCTTTAAACAATCGCCTAAATTACACCATTTATCATAACCAGAAACTTTAAAAATCAAACTTATCATCGGGTTTTCAAATTTCCAATGGTCCTTGAACTAATGTGCGTCTAACACTTCCATAAGGAAACGTAACCAAATCTAAGCTTAAAACAGTGATATTTCCTCAAAATCACTTTATTATAAATGTCTCATTTTAAAATTTGCTAAAAATAAACCCTTTGTACAATCCAAATTCTGTAAAAAGCAACAAATTCTGCGTTTTTTGCCGCAACTAGCATGCCTGGAGCGCCTCTGGTCTCTTTAATTCTTTATTCTTTTTATTTTCCTGTTGACGCCTCACCGAGCTATAAGGAACGAAAAACCCACAAAACAACCAACATAGAAACCAAAACTGCGCAATCAAACGCACAATATTTTCTTAATAAACTTAAATTAAACAAAACTTTGACATGTTTTTGCCCATCAGCTCCTTAAATTTATAAATCGTGGGGTTAACTCTAAAATAACTTCTAATCAATTTGTTTCTATCACCAAAAACAGGACAAATAAGCACATAGTGAAACTCGTTTCTATGGTCACCATCAAACAAAAGGTACATGCATGCATATCTACACTCAGAAACAGGTAAATTATGACTCCCACATCGATATTTAGACATATAAATCCTTTCAACTGGGCTCAACACAGTAAGATAACTCAAAACCAAAATTAACTTCAAACAATCCTAAAGTGTCACACAAAGGGTTACTGTGTAATTCATCATGCCATCTCTGTAAATCCATATCTGTTAGTCTGAGATCAATCNGGGTTACTGTGTAATTCATCATGCCATCTCTGTAAATCCATATCTGTTAGTCTGAGATCAATCATAATTTATATATTGAGGATTAAGACTTCCAGTATCATACCATAAATAACAAAGCCCATATTCATCAAAAAAACTCTTAACTTTAGGAACCCATTCAGACTTATAAACACCATTGCCATACTATTTCTGAAGTAAGCTAAACATAACATATGAGATCCTCTTAGTGCTGCCGCTTACTAAATGCATCCAGAAATTTATCATTCTCATATTTACCTTTCTGTCTAGCTTATATCTGCCTAGCTCACCATAAACTATACAGTTTGCTGTACATCTGTGCACATGTAACACTCGTTTCAGAAACGTCCTATGAAACATTTTAATTTGGTCCAATTTATGAAACCCCAAATTTCATTTCCATACAAGAGAGTTGGGACTATTAACCAGTCAAATAATTCACGTTGTATGTCAATAGGTAACCTTAATCTGGAGGCTCTGGTTTCCATAGAGATCAGTGCTCTCCTAGCTAATTAAACTTTTAATTTAATAATTTAACTTGCTTTGCAATTGCCTTATCATATCGAATATTGTAGTTGAATAGTAGGTATTCATAGTCAAAAATAACTTCTGATTTATTCAAACCAAAATTAAATTCTGGGCGTTTCCTTATTTTTCCCAGAGAGAAAATAACAATTTTTGTTTTTTCAGTATTAACAGTTAAATGCCAAGTTTTACAATAAGAAAAAGCAGCATTTAGTGCAGCTTTTAATTCTACTGATGTTTCTGCCATTATAATAGTATCATCAGCATAAAGACATAAAATCTCAAATACATTTCAAAATCATCTTCACTCAACTGACTGCAGAAAAAAGCTCAAGCCCTTTATAATATTTACTGACATGATTCTCAAAGTCATTTAAATACATAAAGCAGAGATAAATTCTCCCCTTGATGGATTCCGACACTGCAAGCAAAATGCTTATTTATGGCCAAATCTAACACAGGATTTGGCATTGTCATAAATATTGTAAATAACATGTAATACTTTTCCATTTATGCCTGATGAAATAAGTTTAAACCATAAAGATGATCTATCTACAAGACCAAATGCCTTTTTATAATCAGCAAAAGCACAATATTTTTTTTTCTTGGAGAGTCCATTCAACACAAAAATATGATCTAATGTTGAAAAAACTCTTTTTTAAATCCAACCTGTTCATTTCTAAGGATTCCTGCAGACTCTATATAAGCAGCTAATCTATTGTAGCAGTAAAAAGCTCACCAATACAGCTGAGTAAGTAGTTTGTAGTTTTCAGGGTCATCTGCTGATTCTTTATTTTTATAAAGTGTTTTATCACATCTACAAACCAGTTATCAGCACATATTAAACAATCTAGCTATAATATTTAACATTAAGCTTTCTTTCTTAATGGTTTCTGCATTTAGATTCCAATTTGGCGATCCCTGAGAAGGAAGTCAGCATGCTTGTGTTTCATTTCAGAATGAATGAAATCCCACACACACACACACACACACACACACACACATAAATGGACGGTGTTATACCTCAGGATGCTCACATATTCTCCATCGTCTTCCAGCTCCAACTTAAGAATCCACAGGGTCTCCCCGCACACCAGCAGCCGTCCGGTCTGGTTGCTGAGCTCCCGGCCCGTCCCGGCGTGGNGGGTCTCCCCGCACACCAGCAGCCGTCCGGTCTGGTTGCTGAGCTCCCGGCCCGTCCCGGCGTGGTACCAGCTGATGTTGTAGGGGACGGCGGTGAAGTTGAAGACGTCTGAAGACAGCAGGGTGCTATTCAGCATGGCCACGTCCCCCGGAACAGAAAAGACCCTCTCAAACTGCAGGTGGAAGTCGGTGCAGTTCTCTGACAGCCAGAAAGATTTCATCAGTTACTCAGCAAACGTTTCAGTCACCATTCAGGATTCTGATTTAGCTGTCTGTGATTTAGATCTTCTTTAAGTTTGACACGCTAAGCCTAAACTGATGAAAAACAGAATCTTTAAACATTAAAGCAGAGGGTGAGTGCGTTGTCAGATGGAGCTAAATAGGAAATACATTGTTTATTGTTTATTATTTATTAGCTTCTGCAGTGTTAGTCTTCCTGGGGTCCATCAATACACATAATTATATACATGATAAAAAATTACATCAAACAGATACAATATATACAAAGACACGTATTTTCGCGACCACGGAGGAGAAACGGGTGGAGTTTTGATGTAACCGCAGCTGTTATCACACAGACCCGCACATCTGCATGCCTGATATATGTTGTATGTCCTCCATTTCTGTTTCCAGAGAGCGATCATCATATTGATGCTGACATCATCATATGCGGATAAAGCAGAACGTTACGTAGGAGTCAGAGTGGGAAGGAAATTCCTATCTGTGTACTTAGACAGCAGCAGCATTGGTGGATATCCGATACGTATCCGATTTATTTCCACATATTGAAGTGGCCCAAATCGGATCTGAGAATATCCGATTTCATGTGGGTTTTTTTTACCGTTTACATCTTCAGGAAGCGTGTCTGATATGTGTCGCATGTGAGCAAAAAATCGGAATCAGGTCGCATGTGTGTGGTGTAAATCCAGCCTTACGATGGACGGAGCTACAGAAAAAAACATTGTAGTTACACCAGCCGCCACAAGAGGGCAGCAAAGCGCTGCTGTGCAGACTGAAGGCACATGTTCAAGTTTGACTTCTCAAAAACAGATAGATAGATAGATAGATAGATAGATAGATAGATAGATAGATAGATAGATAGATAATTTAAGATAAAATAAGATAAGATAAGATAAGATAAATCAAGATAAGAGTTGCTGCTCACCCTGTACAGATCCTCCAAAAAGCCCAAGGACAAACAGGAAGCTTCCCAGTGTAGGACTCAGGCCCATGGCTAAAAATAAAAAATAAACCCACAGGAAACACAATGGTATAATGAACTGATACACACGGATAAGAAAAATGTTCCAGAAACAGCTTAAAATCAGGAGAATCAGCTGAGAACTTACAGGAACAGCTGGCAACTCAACTCTGAGACCAGACGAGCATTAAAGAGCAAAAATAATCAGAAACAAAAGAGTTTCTTCTCTTTCTGAGCAATCTGTGGTACACGTGTCTTTCTCTTCAGCTACCATACCCCTCTCTCTCTCTCTCTCTCTCTCTCCTCTCTCAGACTANCGTGTCTTTCTCTTCAGCTACCATACCCCTCTCTCTCTCTCTCTCTCTCTCTCCTCTCTCAGACTAACCCAAATCTGACCATCTGAGTCATCGTGTAGCAGCTTTAAACAAAACGCTGCGTAACGTGTCAGAACTGGAACATGTGTAAGCATTCCTGAACGCTGCTGCAGAGCTTTAGCGTGTAAACGTGTGAATGAAGTGTGTGAATGCTAAGGGAAAAGTGATTTCCTGTCTGTCTCACACTCACGGCTGTCACTTCACTCAGCCGCTTTACCGCCGTGACAACAGATTAAAAAGACATGAATTTATGTCATCTGTGTTTCATTCATGTTTTCATCTCATATTAAAGGTGATTTTTCATGTTTGAGCCAGATACACGTTACATTCAAATTACTTTTGTGGTAAATATTAGAATTGTTTTTCCTACCTTCCATGTATTGAGTTGAAAATGGGTATTTTATAGCGATGTATTAATGTTTTATCAGATTTTAGGGCCTTTTTTAACATCTGGCCATGGACTGCAGCTGAAAATTAGCCTCTTGGGCTAACTCTGCTCATCTACAGTTTACTGTTTTACTGTTGATTAATGAGCACTGTCCCTGATAAATAAACTAATAAACAAATAAATGAAATGAGTTCATTCAGTTTGACATAAAAATCTGCTGATCCATTACAGCAAACATGATGTCTATTAATTTTTTTTGTCAAAGTTATGTAATTTTGGTATTTCAACACAGAAGAAAATGTTTGTCTCTCCCAGGAAAAAAACTGCTTTTACCAAGAAATTAAAAAATATTAGGTGTTAGCAGGCGAAACACTGAATTTTAAGGTGTTTGCATCGCCTGCAGATTTTATTTTGAAAGATTAGGCGATTTGAAAAATAACAGGAAACTAAAATATAGTTTCATGTTTTGGAGAATTGTTGGAAGCAGTGTAACATGTATGTGGGTAGAATTTACTTGGCTCAAACATGCAAAATCACCAGCAAGGTCCTTTAATGTCTCCTTCTCTCCTTCATTCCTACGAATAACGTAAATATGACATACTGTATTTGATATTTATTCTTTGTAGAAATATTAAATACTTTCCCTCAGTACTCTCAATGTGCTGTTTTTCACCAGATTCTTACAATAAATATCAGTTTAAACCATCATGGTTTATAAGACCTGTGTGAAAGTGTGTTTTGTGTGTGTGTGTGTGTGTGTGTGTGTGTGTGTGTGTTCCTGCTGCCCTCATTTCTTTGGAAGAAGCTGAGGAAAAACCTGGCAGTTTGAGAACGAAGGAAAGAACAGATGACGAAAAGAGAACTTCTAACCGCATCCACAAAGAATGTAAAATATGTACAGTAATGTGCAGCTCAAACTGCTGCGTGTCAACCTGAAACACACAAACCACACAACACGTCAGCCACGCCAACGCCGTGGCCTGACTCTCTAAAACATGGAGTTTGGACTTTCCACTGATTTAGTCCAAACCTACAATATGATTCTGTACTTCCATTCTGCCTGAATGGCGCCTCCCTAACTAAACTATAGTATTTGTGATTTCTAGCTTTTTACCCTACTACTGTACTTGAGCAGAGTTTTTTTTTTTTTTTTTTAACCAAATGTCACAAAGCTAATCAGGGGTCGGTTTATACACCAGAAATTCAAATCAGATCCCAGAGAAGGAAATTTCCAGGTGGAAATACTACCATTACCACTACCATGAAAATACTTTAAATCATACCTTAGAATGAGATATTTCCTGACTAAACATCTTATTCAGCACATTTTGTGGCAGCCAGTAAGCTCTGCTGTGGTTGGTCAGTTACAGTAATCAGCTGCTGAAATAAATATCATGTTTACGGTACGTGGATTATTTTCAGAAAATCACAGGAATACTGTGACAATACCCAGAAACACAGGTAATTTGCTGAACAAATAAATTGATGGAACAACATCAGGGTCGGCTTATACACGGGTTTCTTTAAAAATCTAAATTTGCAGGTCAAAATCGGGGGTCAGCTTATAGTCAAGTTTATACAGTAAGTACAATTATTTGCTGGTCAAAGCCAAAAATAATTGAGCTATTAATTTATTTTCTGAAATGCGTATAATCAGTCCCTCCAGGATTCCGTGATTCTGTGATCACATAATTTAATGCAAAATCAACCAATCAGAGCTCACAATTTTGACCAATCCCCCACTTCTAGCGCATAAAACGGTCCAATCAAAAGCGGGTTCATAATTTTGACCAATTACTACACTGTTAAGGAAAAATAACCCAATCCAACCGTAACTAGTAGGAGAAACATGGATTTTTAAGGTGGGTGTATCACTTGAATATTTGATTTTGAAAGATTAAGAGATTTAGCAAAATATCAGGAAAGCTGAGATACGGTTTTATCCTTTGGGAAATGATTGTCAGTAACGTAACGTATGAAAATGTAATATCTTAGGCTCAAACATGCAAAATGGATGGTATGGTCCTTTAAGTATAAAACTCTGGTTAAATCACTTCAGGACGCAGCGTAGATACAGTATCTGTCACATGATCTGAGGTGTTAACCACATCCGTGTGTCAGCCTGAGTCATGTGATGAGATACTAATACAAACAGAACAGAAACATCAAGGACGAATCATCGCTCACTACATCAAAACAAAAAAGTCAGCATGCTAAATTTCAATGAAGTCAGCCCATTAGCACTGAGTTTATAGGCTAATTCTTCAGGATCCAGAATATAATCCAGATTATCTCCAGAATTTAATCACTTCTTCCTGTCCTAAATGCATCTAAATCCATCATAACTTTTAAAGATATCCTGCTAACTAATTAACAAAGTGGTCACATGACCTCCTTGGCTGAATTAATAAAACATTTTTGGCATGGAACTGTCAAAGAAGATTTTTAATGTAATTAGCAAAACTGTAAAGTTATACATGAAACCTAATTGTAAAGATATTTATATTTAAGTAAATATAAGCTGTGAATTCATCACTAAATATTGAAAATACAAGAAAATATATTACACTCAATGGAAAATTAAGAGTCATTTAGGTGCTGTAATTTTTGTGCATTTCTGCCAACATATACTACACACAAATACGATATCTATGATAAAGGTATATTACGTCATTTTTTATCAGTCTTACTGTACAGAATAGCTGCCAGAGTCGTGGTCTGAACACGTGATCATGTCTGAAGAGCTTTAACACTAAAACATCTGAGTAATTCTGTCAGTCTCATGATATCAATGATGTTCTGGCTTTGTTTCTTTTTTGACACGTAAAGGTCAGATAGGAGAGATTTTAGCAGGTAAAGGCCTAATCTAACCGTATCTTCACCACACGCATTCACAGACTGCATCAAACAACACGTCTGCTCTTTGTGTTCTCAGTCAGGAAGCGGTACGAACAGCAGATTTATGAAGGCGAAGAAAAACTGAAACGGGGAAAAAAAGGAGATTCTGATCAAAGTGCAGAAAAAAAAAAGATCTAAACCACAGTTTCTGCATCTCTTCACCTCATACAGGAAGAGACGCGCTGATAGAAAGTCTGAGGCCTTCTGGTGGTTCAGCAGGCTGCAGATGTGCTGCAGATGTGCTGCAGATGTGCTGCAGATGTGCTGCAGNTCTGGTGGTTCAGCAGGCTGCAGATGTGCTGCAGATGTGCTGCAGATGTGCTGCAGATGTGCTGCAGATGTGCTGCAGCGCTGCAGGTTTGAGTCCCGCCGCAAACTTTACTCACGTTCACATCGCTGTCAGGACAGACACGACTACAGCAGAAAGCAGACATTAAAAACGTGGAGACACAAGTCTGATGTGTGTATCGTGTGTGTGTATCGTGTGTATCGTGTGTTTATCATGTGTATCGGCATCATGCTTAGCTGTGATGTTTAGCATGCAGACGTGATATTCCACAAAATAAAACCATGCAGCTTTCAGAAAATGTGATGTTAGCCACTGCTGACATGACGGATGTCTGCCTGTTTGTTGTTGTTTTTTTCTTTTAGTTTATTTAATTATTTAATCAATAATTCAATTAATTAATTAATTAATTTTTATTTAATGGAATAAGCTTCCAGCTGAGTTGAAAACTTGCACAGAGTTTTATTCTTTCTCTATTCTTCATGATGCAAAAAAAAAGGATTCTTAGCAACCAGCATGTCAGCGTTAATTTTATCTTTGACTGTGAAAGACATTTTCTTCTGTTTTGAAGTTTGTGGTTGTGTGAAGTGATTGTGTGTGATGGTGTCTGATGTTATGTGTGTGTGTATCATGGTAGTTTACCTGCTCAGGTACTGCAGATGGAAGTTAGCTGTTAGCTAAATCTGGTACAAAGCATCTCTTCTCAGTTTGAGATGAGTGTTTTTTGTGCATGGTCCTTTTTTAAATAAACCAAATAAATAATTTAAACAGGAACCATGCACAAAACACACTCGCCTCACGCTGAGAGGACACGCTTTGTACCAGGCTAACAGCTAATTTCTCTGTTTGTGAGTCCAACGCTTCTAATTGTGGCATGAATTGCCTTAAGGTTGGTAAAGACGTTTATGATCCTCAGAGGATGAACTTGATTTTTCTAAATGATTTTTTTATAAATGATTTTTAGCATGCTGTAACATCGCCAACATGTCAGATATCACACCATGTGCAGCAGGGCTGTTATATAATATCGTTAATGAAAACACGCTATCATTTTTATATGTGATAAAAATGTGTCGTGTCATGACATTGATGATGCGTGTTAACGTGTTGGCGAATTTTTACATTATGTGCGATAAAAAGAAATAAAAGCATGCCTGAAACTAGCAGGACAAACTGTACCACTGATGCTAACAACAGAACAGTAAATTTGTCTCAGCTCGTCTTCCACTGGAAAATATTTTTCACAGGAAGTGAGCGTGGATGTCCACAGATATTTATGTTTGTTTGTTTCTTTTTCTTATTTATGGTTCATAACAACAAGAGTTGGAGTTGATTACACTGCTTACAGCACGGCCATTAGCAAACCTAACCAAAATTTTCCATTAAAAACTTGTAAATATATAGAAAATAATAAATATATATATATATATATAAATATAAATATATATATAATAGAAATATATAATATATATAATAGAAAATATAAATATATATATATTATTCAGTTGTGTCAATAGTTTTAATCATTGGAGTAAGGCTGAGATGTGCAGAAGATGTGAGCATCCTCAGAGGAAGACAGTAAAACTATTTAACAGACAAGACTTTTGTTTTTTCTTCAAGTGTTATTTAAAAGTTGTCAGAAGAAATATTACCTAGATATGCGTTTGTTTTCTCTGTGAAACTCGGCTAAAATTATTTGGCTTGTTATAACATAGTCATCATTCACTGCAATGATGTAATATTTACTATGTTAATTGTAAGGATTTGTGTACAGCGCTGGCCAAAAGTACTACACCCCTGTATTTTTGTGTAAACTTTTCTTTAAAAACTCCAAACGCAACAAAATATGTTTGTTTTTTAGTGTTTTAGAGTAAATCTAACTGAAAAAAAGCCAATAGTTGTTAATATAAGATTAGAAGAAGAAGAAGAATACCAATATTATTAGTAGAGATCAAACAGGAAGTTAAAACATCTTCTTTGAGGTCAGAGGTCAAATGGTTTTCACCTGTTTTCACTGACTTGTAGAAATATTGTAGTCATATTACTTCTCTGAAATCCACATTTAAGCCTAAAGAATAGCTGAATATTCTGAATGAATACTAGACTACTTATAAAACACTGATACATGAACACTGTGTTTGGAGTACTTTGGTAAAGTTTATACTAAAACACAGGGGTGACGTACTTTAGCTGGTGCTGTATTTAGCTAGCATGCAGCGTGTTAGCCTCAGCTCTGAGCGGCGTTTGGCAGCATGTTGTGCTGGGACAGGCCTGGGCAGCGAGGAGCGTGGGAAGATCTCCACGCTCAGCACACGCCAAGCTCCAAAAACAGACGTGTGGGAGGAACGCGAGGTCAAACGGAGACGCTCAGGACAGGAAGCTTTCCCTCGCTGCTGGACGGTGAAACGAGTTCAGCAGCGATTTTCATGTCTGACATTTCAACTCTGTTTTAATCAGGCTGTGCGTGACAAGCTGTAGTTCACACACTTCACACCTTCTGAAGCGGCGGCTGAGAAGCTGTTGACCTTGTTACTTTCACACACACACACACACACTCGCTGCTGCTCACCCTGCCAAGGATTTCCTGTTCTGTGCTGATGTTGTGTCTTTTTTTAGCCTCGTCTGCTTCTTTAACCTTCGCGTTTCAGCCGACTGAACACGAAGGTTCCTGCATCACTGTTCCATTAGTTTATTTGGATGTGCTTTAAGGTTCCTGCGATCAGGGCGAGTCATAAGTTCATGCAGGTCACATGGTATGAGACTGAAAAAGTTTGACTCATGTCAGATTGTGAAATAAATTCCTAGTTGTGTTGCAACAAGCAGGAAAAAAAGAAGCCGTGCAAAACTTGAGGCTGCATGTTTCCCTGTGGATGCAGCAGATTTACTCCTCCAAACTGATCAGCTGGTGTAGCAGCTAACGCTACTTAAAACTGATTATAAGGAAGATTTACAGGTTGGAGGATTAACTACTTAGTTGATTTTTTTTTTTTTTTTTTNTTTTTTTTTTTTTTTTTTTATAAAAGATGTTGGAAAAGCATTTAGTTCTTGCATCTTTAACAACTTGACTGCAACTTTCACTGGATTTTGTTTTATAAAACTCACAGCATGGAATCATTTAACCGTCAGCTTTAGCTTGACCTCTGCTGTAGCATGACATTTAAAATACTGTAGATAAATGAAAGTAGGTAAAGTTTAGTATGTAATCTTTGCAATGTGTTTGGTCAGTCACACTCCTACTAAAATAGTCAATAAATTAAATGCAGGAAGTCAAAGCTAATTGTTTATGAGGGGCGTTGTACTAAAATTTAAACTTTTACAGCTAATAGATAATTAAGATATTATTACTATTACTATTATTAAGATAATTAAGGAAGGCAGTATTTGTTATGACTGAGTAGCCAATAGATAATTAAATTAGTTAATGTGCTAAATGATACATGCCAAATAGTCGCCTGTTAGCTTGCTAACCGAGGTTAGCATGTTAATATTTGGGAGGCCAGGAAGTAAACGGCGCTGATAAAACCTTAAAGCAGTAACTACAGCCTTCTAACGTTTAAACTTGATGTTGTTCTGTATTTCCAGATGATTTAAAGTAAATGTGACAGAAGTTGGGAAACGCTGACAGGCAGAAAGCTGCTGCTGGGAAACGAGCGGTATTTCTACAGAACAAATTTACGCAATGTTTGATTTCACTTCAACAAACTACACAGAACAGCGTTTTGTTTGCCTGAAGCGGCGTGAACCGTCCATCTGCTGCAGAGCCATGAAGGCTGTTTGCTGCTGCTGAACTACTAATACTTCACGTATGCTGTTATTATAGAGTAAAATACGCAAACGTACAGATTAATTAGGCTAATAGTTTGATCATGTTAAATATTAAGCAAATCCTAACGATTAAACTAACAACAATAGGATTAGAGTCCCTAAATCATTTTAAATGTTTTAATACACATTTCTGTGACTTAAAAATAAATCTACTTCAAAACATTAATCTCTCATTTGAAGTTTTTCTACATAAAAACAAAAGATAAACGTGTTAAGGATGCTGACATTTGCATCAGAACAGAGAAACATGAAGGAACGTGAGCACTGATTTGGGTTTTTTTTTGGTGTTGTGCAGTGATTGAACGCAGCCCACAGAAACGCCGTATGACTCCGCATCAACACGTATGACTCAGCATCAACATGCAGACGCTGAGCGTGACAAGCACAAAGGCAGCAGCAGTAATAAGTAATTTCTTTATAACGCCACGTGTCACATTTATACCTGATTTTCTGACATCAATATGATCAGTTATTGATCAAAATGCCTATTATGTCGTATCTATAAAAAAAACTTCCAGTTTAAATCCTGTTGTGTTAAATAAATGCCTGATGTATCATGTGATACAAAAAAATCATATATGCAAAAAATAATTTCAGAATTTTTTTTTTTTTTTTTTTTTGAGTTTGTTAAAGTGTTCAATAAAGAAATTAATTGCAAAAAAGTCAAATTTTCTGATGATTATTTCATGGGTCAGGCTTTAGTAATGAAAAAGTCAGCTCTCAGAAACATGTCAGATCTTCACGTTTCTCCTCTTTAAAGATTATTTTTAACTGTGAGAAAATATCAGTAAAAATGGGAATATTGTAAAACATGATGAATTTCAACTCTTAAGTGACATGTTCTGGGAAACATCACTTTGGAAACATCCTGTGAAGTGTACGGATAATTAATCAGTGAATTAAGATGGATGGGGAGAAAGTCTGTGGGAAAGGCCAGGAGTTTCCCTTCCACCTCAGAATGTGACTGACATTAACAAGATGCTTCACGCTGAAGCAGGAACGTCTTGGTGTGAACGCAAACCTGCAAACCCAGTTAATTTCCTGGTAAAGTGAGTTTGTGGTAAGATGCTGTTTTATTCTGTGATCTCAGCTTTTCCCACATTGACTCTGTGTTCTGGGTTTTTTTCCACAGTAAATACTAGATCTGAAAAAAGCGGTACAGTCCCACGCCTCATCAGCATATTTTATTTAAATGGGACGTATTCTGCTTTTGGTTATTTTGCATCATGTTTATAGTGTAATTAGTAGGGGTTTTTTGGGGTTTTTTTTTTTTTTTTNGTTTTTTTTTTTTTTTTTTGATGTTTTACTGTGCAATCTACTAGCCTGATGAAACTAAAGCAACAAATAAATAAGTGCAGAACAGGAGGTGAGCAGTACCCAGAAATTAAAAAAAAAAAGAAAAAAAACCAGGGCTGGTAAAATTAAAGTGTTAAGTTTTGCAATTAATGTGGACTGTTTAATGCGTTAAAAAAAAAAAAAAATCAACACTATTAACGCATCCGTGTTTTCTCTTCGGAGGCTATGCTAATGTTTTTGTTTTTCCTCCACTTCCTGTGGCTAACGTTATATGCTAATGCTAATCATGGAGAAGGAAAAAGATCAGCATTTTAGATGTAAAGTTCAGCTGTAAACAGTTAGCGGTGGCTCTTGTTGAAACCAGACAAACTCAGTGTGTCGTTTTAATTTTATTCATCAAAAACGTAGAAACAACTAAAAGAACTTCACAGCCTTTTAGCCTCACTTTAGCTTTACTGCTTTACTGCGCGTGATACATTCAAGCTAACGCTGACTAACGCTACACAAACAGGATGCAGTCTTTTCAGAATAAGACGAACTTCCCCTTAAAGTCATGTTTTCAGAATTAGATGATTTTCTTACAACAAGAACATGTCAGCCTTGACCAGTTTCCAGCTTGAAGCCATGAATAACATGCAAACATCTTTTAACATGTCAGCCAGCTAGTTTCTGCTCTGAACTCAATAAACGTGTTAGTTAACCCACAAGAATCATGAAAATAAGTGCAATGAATCCATTACAAAATAGAGCTACTGTACTGTACAAAGACTGTACTTGCTCCAGAAGTATTTTTGTTGTAAATGAATAATCAGTAGTTTAAGTTTTTTTTAATATGATTAAACAAATATCTAAAATATACTTCCTTTGCATTGATTCTACATTAATTTTGTTTTCAATGTATAATGATTACAAGTTTCTGTGATTAATTGCAATTCATCGTGTTTAACTAGTTCATATTTTTTTAATTGATTCACAGCCCTAAATAACAGCTATAATTTTCCTAGCTTGAAGAATTGAGTCATCAGGAACACCCACAGACCAACGCAAACACACACTCAAGTAGCTGCTGTGGTTTCAGATCTGTCTTGGTGTGAAATGTGGTCAGGTTGTCTTTCAGGCGACAGATCTGTGAAAAACGGCTCAGCGCTGATACACAGAAACCTTCTGTGGAGTTTTCACATGCATCAGCAAGAGCGAAAATAGATGCTTCATTTACCAGTAGAATCTAGGAGCCACTTAACCTACATTTAAGGTACATGTGACCTAATTCCATTTTTTTTCTTACATGTGGCTCATCTCAGAAATTTGTTGTGAAAATGTAGCAGTAAAAAAACAAAAAAATAATCACATGAAATCAAATATTCTGAGTAGTCTGAGATCTGTTCATAAGTGGAATTAATTATTAATGAATAATTAA
>VXCM01007569.1:0-15339 GCA_014773175.1 Lucifuga dentata | reverse complement strand
GTTAGCTTCATGAATTTACTCAGAACAGAACAGGAAAACTTGAGTTAGCATTAGCAGCAGCAGCTAATTAAGTAGCTAACGTTACAGCTTACCGCCACGTGTTTCCTCAAGTTCCATGTTGATTCTTAGAAGCTGAAATGTCACATGTTTAGCAGACAAAGACGTAACGCATTATGTAGCTGCTGGTTTTGGGGGGTATAGTATGGCCAGGCGAAAATGCCAATGATGTCAGGGACGAATAATTCCGTAGTTATCACTGTTTCTCTGCGTCACCCTTTCTCTTTTCAGAATCAGTTTTTCTTTTTAGAATCAAATTTTATCATCTAAGCGCCAAGAAAGAAAAAAATTATGAAAGAAAAAAATTATGTTTGCTTAAAGTTCATTTTAATTAATATTATATTGTACAGTGCAAAGGCCACCAGCCGGCCCACCTATCAACTCTCAATAAACCCAACTCCATATCAGCCTATCATCATGGAGATGACAGAACACTGAATGTGATTGGACCAGAGCAGAGCAGACATTCACACACACACCCACACACACACACACACACACACACACACACACAGTGGAGCAGTCAGTTTCACTTTAAGCGGAGAATTCTGACTTGTTGCGTTGGAGCGATGTCTCGCAGATAATACAAATAAAAGTAATGCAAAGAGTGCAACCAAATGGAATGGAGTAAAAATATATTTTTTTCTTCATAAATATACTCAAGTATGAGGTAAAAGTATCCTGCAATAAAACTACTCAGTAAAGTACAATTTTATGAAAAAAGTTACTTCAGTAAATGTAACGCAGTAAATGGAACACGTTACTACACATTCTCTTATTGTTATGTTATATTAATTGTCTCCAGAAAATGAATCCTAATGGCTTTGGTAATCTGCTCACTTTTTTCATGTAGCACCACTAACAGGTCAAATTTACACCATATTTCATACAGATACTTCTGAAATACTCATCAAGTTCCCATCAGCCTCTGCTGTACGTCGAGCTAACTGCTAATGTAGCATAACATGTCATCACAATGTGCCAGGTTTGAATCTGGCTTTAACCTGCATGCCGTGCTTGTTAACAGGCTAACAAGCTAAAGAATAAAAGCTACAAACTAAATATTAGCATGTTAGCATGCTAATATCCATGTTAAACTTAGCATGCCCCAAAGTGTAAATGTTATTTGTAAATGCTAGCACATGTTAACATGCTAGCTTTGGGCATTTTAGCATTTAGCTCAAAGCACAATTGATACAGCATTCAGCAATGTTTTCTGATGATCACTCAAGCTGTGTGTGTGTGTGTGTGTGTGTGCGTATTGTCTGTACCAGGAAGCTGTGCCACCCTAAGCTGGTTCAGCTGTATGGCGTGTGCCTGCAGCAGCGCCCCCTGCTGATCGTAACAGAGTTCATGGAAAATGGCTGCCTACTCAACTTCCTGCGTCAGAGGGGCGGAGCTCTGAAGGAGGCATGGCTTCTGTCCATGTGCCAGGATGTGTGTGAGGGGATGGAGTATCTCGAGGCACACAACTTCATCCATAGAGACCTGGTGAGTCTCAGTGTGTGTGTGTGTGTATATGTTGGGGGGGAAATAAAGACTATGGACCAATGAAGAACTGATTAATTTTTGTTATGGCTCCTTTTATTGAAGCATAAAAAAAAATTTGCCACCGAACAAATTTTGTCCAGTCATAACCAAATTTTATAATACATTTGTTGTTAATCTAACTCTGATTCTTATAATTGGGTGGGGAAATTTGTCTGGGTGTGGCCTATCTGACATAAACATCTATGCCATATATGATGCCATATATCTAAACACAGTTGTGCAGCAAAATTTGCATGGTTTGGCATCGAACCCATGTGATCCACCAGGATTTGATGGTATTTTTCCTATAGGTGAAACTACAGCTGCACCATAAATTTCAGTAGTCTGAGGCATTGTTGCACAATTAGATATTCTCCAAAAATCATTCAGCCAATCAGCGTGATGGTAAATTTTGATGTGTATATTGATGTAAAAAAATTTCAAACTCTTTACTGGTTTTAAAATAACACATTTAGAGGATTGTGCAGGCTCGGGTCTAAACAGTTTTTAAACTCCCACGGTGGTTTCTGGTGCTATGAACCAATCTCAGAATAGATTTTCTGAGACATGACCCCCCCACCCCCACCCCAGCCCATCCTGATCTTATTCTCTCACTGAAAGCTTTGCTAGCATGACTGTATCATGTTTGTTTATTCCTCCTACAAGAAACTGTTTCAATCAACTTTGGTTCCGCTTGGCTTCAGGTGTTTCCTTGGCGAGCAAAGACTGAAGACAGTAAAATTACGTTCTTCTTCCGGTTCACTGAACTGTCCGTCAAGTAACTTGTGTGAACGACTTAATTTTTTTTTCTCCTTGAGCCCTCCTGGGCTCCATAGTTTTCATTACAGTAAAAACCAAATGCTATGAAATTCTTTGCTATCTTTGGGTTCTGAATTATGCCCACAAATGGTAAACATCAAACTATTATATGAACAATTCTCCATTTCACACAAAGTTCACTTACACCTACATGGTATATTTCTACTAAATTATTGTTCTGATTGAACCTATGACGGTAGTGCAGGACAGTAGAGGATATCTACATTTTAAGGTTTTATCTTCAAGGAATTCCTGTGTAGCGTATCAGTAGTATGCTACAGATAATTAAGGTAAAGCAATGGTATGCAAAGTTGCAATGTTAAGATCGTAATTTCAATAACGAAATATTAATCTTATTTAAATTGGACACCATCCACGTTATGTGGAAAATTAAGTCGTTCAAACTTAATATTTTGATTATTTAATTAATATTCAGTCTCAGATCTTAAATTAATATCTCAAATCTGAAAAGTAATGATCCTTTTCTCATTCAGTGATTTCTTCTCTGAACTGAAACAGGCAAACAAAGTACTATTGCACAGCTTAACATTTATTTACAGATGAGAAATAGAATAATATACAAATGAGGTAGGTATTATGTGAAGTATGNCATTTATTTACAGATGAGAAATAGAATAATATACAAATGAGGTAGGTATTATGTGAAGTATGAAAAATCAGGCTTGACAACGGAAAACTGGTGGATTTTCAAAATAAAATCCTAACCTAATGTTAACTGAGTCTAACTTTACTTTACGGGGAGGTTAGCAAGAAAGATAAGGAAATAGGAAAATAACGTAGTTAGGCTGCATCACTGTAACATTGGCAAAGACAAGATCTTACGTTGGGCCTGATCACTCCAGTGGTGTGGAAAGGTCAGATCNGTAACATTGGCAAAGACAAGATCTTACGTTGGGCCTGATCACTCCAGTGGTGTGGAAAGGTCAGATCGTCAGTCTTCGGATGCATCCAGCATTGATCATGTCTTGGCTGAAGTCACCACGTGGTGTGTGCAGGCAGTCCTCAGGATTCGGTGTCTGGATCCACAGCGGGCAGGCCACGGGTCCGGACAAACGAGTCTTCCTTTGGAGCCGAGTCATCGCATCTCTTGACAAACAGCTGGAGCTGGGAGCCGGACTTAGGGTCGAACCGAATTGCAGTGCTGGAGTTATCAACGCGATCAGTAGAGCCGAGACACATGATGGCGCAGCACTAATGTGAGCTAACTGTAATTAAAACTGAATAGCTTTGGATGAAATTAATATTCAGGCACAAACTTCTTAGAGCAGCTAATAAATTACTTGAGATTACTTTAAAATAAAGAACTGCTAGCCAGAGTTTTAGCCACACGATGAAGTGAAGAGAAGAGAAGAGGAGAGGAGCTGGAACCAAGAGAGACAACAACGGGCTGCGTGGAGTTTTAAAAAGAAAAGCCCTTCACGTGTTGTGAAGAACACGCCCATGCTTTGTTCTCATAGGAGCTTTTCCCAATGATGTCATGAAGGCAGCCAAACAGCTTGAAGCAGCTTAATCTCTGTGATATTACAGAAACATATCTTATACTAAATCCACTCATTTCCCATTGTCAAAGCATGATACATAAAATTTCATGTAGTAAACTCACAGTATGACATGCTGGCACAAGTAAAACCACGTTACACAAATAAATCATCCCTTTTGTTGTCTAATAGGAATTTATCACAAAATCTAAACATCTAAAACACTATTATGAAATCTGATGATCTTTACTTAACTAAATCTATTTCTACATCAATGCAAGTATTCTAAACATTACAAAGATAAAACAAAAGCTTAGATTGTTGTAGATTGTTAAACAGATTTTGTGTGAACTTAAAGGACCATAAAACAACAGTGATGTTCTGTGATTTCAGAAGTGTGTTGGACAAATGTAACACATATAAAACTAAATCCTTTAACTAAATAAACACAAATACAAATACAACAAAAGCATGTAGTATTGAAAATGAATTTCATTATCTGAACATAGTTTTAAGGTACTCGAGAGAGAGAGAGAGAGAGAGAGAGAGAGATAACTCATTTAATGACTCTGAACATTATTGTAACTTCAGGTATCTTCTTGTTTCCTGAATAGATTCTGAATTAAGGATCTTATTTGGTGTAGTGAGATCAGTTCTTTAATTCTGTGAAGTCCTTGGCTCGCAGACAATCTGGAGCCACTTTGGTGGAGTCTGTGAGATGATCAAATGAGTGGCCATTTGTGTTCTTGTCTTTATGGCAGAGGAGCTTTAAAGATCAAAGTTTCGTCAAGTCTCTCTAAGGTGATAACGTCTGGTTACCATGGCGTTTGGGAGGTCAGAGAAATTTAGAAGTTCTGTTTCGTTGTCCTACAGTATCTGTTCTGCAGGCTTTACGACTGAATGGGGGAGAATCACAGCAGGGGATCTTGAGGAGTTCTTGGGTGTGTGTATATGAGACCCTGGAAGAGTGGGGNGAGAATCACAGCAGGGGATCTTGAGGAGTTCTTGGGTGTGTGTATATGAGACCCTGGAAGAGTGGGGATAGAATGTGTATTGTGTCTGTGAAGGGGGACAGTTAGGTGTCTGCAGGTCTTCAGCAGGATTCCATGACGAAGCTGTCTGTAAAAACTGGTTATTTCATACCAGAAAAACATAATCATAGATTTATCAAACTGCAGTTGTTCCAGTAATGCTACACCTGCCGTCATCATATGATGGTAACTGGGTGTGTTTGTTTTCTCATTACTTTGATGCCATGTCCTCAGATAATGAAGCATATTATAGATACATGAATACAAAATTTGAATTAGTTAAGCGTATTTCACAGATTATTAAGTGAAGAACGATGATGGAAATGAATGAATGAATTACAGAATTCATGAGTAATTTCCAGAGTAAATTGCTGTATTTGCGGATTTTTAGTTTTCCGTCAAAGACGTGTTGGAATGGCAGCAAAGTACTGCCTACAGCAGACATAGTCATTACTTGGCTCGCGAGCCACATGCGGCTCACAGTGTCACTTGGCAGCTCGCCAAATACTTGGTTGGGTTAAAGGACCATATCATATCATCTTTAAGTACCATACCCCCAATTTTGTGTGTTTGAGCCTAATATATTATTTGATTTTCATACACATAATGTTCCTGACAATCATTTTCCAAAGCATACACTTTGGAAAATGCTTTTTTTCCAGAGCAGACACTCTGAAATGTGAAATTCATGAAGTGAATCAAAAGCTGAAACTGGACAAAGAGATCAACACTTTCCAAAGGAAAAGAAGGTGAAGGGGAGATCACATAAACTCCACAAAGCTCAAAAACCCAGCTTTATATATACAATATATATATATAATATAATATATATATATATACTGTATATACACACACACACGTACTGCAAATTCTCTATTAAAAGCCGGTATTTGAATAGTGGCCAGTCTCCAATAAAGGCCGGGTTGGTTTATGTCTAACTGGTCCAGGCAAATAATAATAGTGTATTCTGCTGTACTAACTACGGAGCCTGGGAGGCTAACAAAGGAGGGGAAAAGTCATTTGAATGACGTACTAAATTGAACAATTTTCTCTCTCTGTCTCCTTGAGCCCTTCTGGGCTCCATAACCAGATGACAGTATCTATGTTTTAAGTACCAAACCATTTTAAAACCATCTCTAGCCATTATCCTTTCAGCCAGAAGGAACGACCGGACTCATCGTGAAACAAAGCCGTAAACATGGAGCTCCTCCCTGGCAAAGACCGAGTGACGCTCTGCTGTAACACACCAATCCGAAAATGTGGATAAAATGGCTGAAAATTAACCTTTATAAGGCTGACTAGAGGAATGATCACACTGTGAAATGTTTATCCATAGCAGCAGTGTTTTTTTTTTTTTTCTTTAATTGTAGTTATGGTGCATCTATCAGCAGTGGGACACACTGCTAGCTGGCTACGAGGCTCTAGTTTTGGTTTGACATCTCTACACATGTCGCATAATAACTGTTGCAGGGAGCACTGACTTAACAGATTTTTAACACGGTCATCATTCCCAGGGTTTTAATACAAAACTGAAGTCCAATGAACTTTGACACAACAGAAGAAAAACTTACTGAGAAACACAAAGTCATACATACAGCTTATAATTAGAAATAAAGGCCCGTCTCCAATAAAAGTCTGTATCTTATAAAGGCTGGGTTCTCTCCACAGTTGAGGTAAGTAAAGACCCCGGCCACTGTTAGAGCATATATCTATATATATATATTTATATATATATATACACACACACACCATAGCCTATATATATACAGTATATACAGTATGTATATAAAAGCTACATATAAAAATTTACCTTTTTTTTAACTATTTTCATTTTTTTCGTTGACTTTGTGCTTTATATATTTTTGTACTTGTATTGAAAATACAATACTGCCAGAAATAAAAGTAAAGATGTTGGTCAATATGTGAAGTTGCCCCCAACTCATGCAAAACGCTGGGAAATTAGTCTCAATCCTTTGTGCTCGCTTATGATGTTAAACTTTTTGTTTGTGCTGCTGTCGTTTTTTAGATATTAAAGAATATGTTATAGATCATTCTGAAGTCACTCAGCAGCCAAACCCAATTGTTGCTTAGCGCCCCTTAGTGGTAAAGTGATCCCTTTGTAGTTAAATCAAACGAAGCACTAATTTATTTATTGGTATTTCAACCTAAATGAAGAACAAACAAATGAGACCATTTTGGGCGAATTTGGAGCAAATTTTACTTTGACTTTTGAAAAATTGTTTTAATCCAATCTTACCTGCTCTCTTGTCGTCATCTGAGATGAACGATTTCTGTCCCTGTTGTCAACTAAAGAGATGAAGGATCCTAATATGACACCACTAAAAAAAAATAAAATAAAAAAGTACATTTGAAGTTGGAGCATGGGTGTATGGTGGGGTCCTGGACTATTTAACATTTAACATTACCCACAATGATTAGATTCAGTAATAATACTGAAATATCAGGTTTATTTTTCTGAGGTTTTTTTGTTTTTTTCATCCAGGCAGCCAGGAACTGTCTGGTTAGCGAGCACAACGTGGTGAAGGTCAGCGACTTTGGAATGACCAGGTACGGCTGTCATGTTATTCCTTATTTAAGGTAGACACTAAAGGTTATGAAACTAAAGAAACTCAGAATAAATGCACTCATCGATGGCCGCCATTGTTCGAATGACTACTTCTTCTTCTGCTTGTGAAATTACGGCAGAACGCAAGCTGAGAGGTCAAAAGTAGGATTGATTGCAGACTGATTTCATTTCCTACCCTTGATATCCCAGATGTTCTACAAACCAAATTTTTTCAATCTGAATTTTTTTCAAACTGAATTTGTGCAACCTGAATATTGCATTTTGAATATACACAACTTGAATTTTGAGATCTGAATTTGTGGTTTTAAATTCAGCGTTGATTTAAATTCAGATCTTTATGACCCTATTTTTCTTCCATAGAAATGAAATGAACTCGGTCATGATGACAAGTGACATTATCACGGAGTTTGGCGAAGTAATACAACCTAACAAACACTGAGGAAAGCGAGGTGCTGATTTTTGTCATATTTCTTTGCCTGTTAATCAGCGCTTTGTATTGTTGTCTTTATTGGTGTTGTCAATGAGTAAAATAAACCGGCTAACAGCTATCGCAGCTGCTTCAGTGATGTAACAGTTTTTGTGACCAATCAGTGTTAAACAGTGCAGAAGCCCCGCCCCAGAGTCCTGTTTGGTCCTGTAAGTCCCACAGGTTGGACAGGGACCAGAAAATGAAACTGGAACCGTAACTGGAACTGATGGAAAATGCCAAAGTTCCTGTTTTTAGAACCAAAGAAGAGCCAAAAGGTTTGATATTGTGGAAAAGGGTCTTAAGTAAACATTTTGAGGATTCCATCGCTGGTCATACTCTTGTGTTCACGGTTCCAGATATGTTCTAGATAACCAGTACACCAGTTCTAGCGGCGCAAAGTTCCCAGTGAAGTGGTCTCCTCCTGAGGTTCTTCACTACAGCAAATACAGCAGCAAGTCTGACGTCTGGTCCTTCGGTGAGGAGCCACGGGTTGACACACACTCACTCCAGTTAGAATGTGAAAATGGGAGAATAAGGTGTGTGTGTGTGTGTGTGTGTGTGTGTGTAGGCATCGTAATGTGGGAGATCTACTCAGAGGGTCGGATGCCATTCGAGAACCGCACCAACTTAGAGGTGGTTAATGACATCACCAAAGGAATACGACTGTGCCGCCCCCACCGTGCCACGCAACCTCTCTACTGTATCATGTACCGCTGCTGGCACGAGGTACACACACACACACACACACGGTGGTGTTTTTTTTTTTAAAGGCCAAATTACTGTAAATGCTCTAATAAAAACTGGTTTTCAAATAACTAGTGCAGTGCCCGTTCAAACCGTGTGTATTCAGACCGGGCCGGATTTTATAGTGTGCGATGCTGTTCCCTTCATACAAAGTTAGAACTTCATAAACTCTTCCAACTCTTTTTCCTTCCAAGTGTTCAACAACTATTGATCTGTAATTGTAGATAATATGATGTTAGCATAGTTTTGTTTGGTAGCAGCATGGCTATCATAGCTTAGCAACACTAGCTATGTTGTTTTGCTAATAATAGCATTATCTCTTTGTAGCATTGTTAGCTATTGTTAGCTCCAGTACAACATAAAGTTGCGCTTCCAATATAGTAAAACAACTACTTTTTACCTGCACAGCGTCATTCAAGCAACTTCAACTTCCCAAACAACGTCCTCGTGAGCTAGCTTTGTTAGCTGTACGGGGTCGAGCTGAGACCGTGGCACTGGACCGGAGCGTATCTTTGTGTGTTGAATACTTTTTACCAGCACAGCTCAATTCGAGAACCGCTCATCCAAACAACTTCACACGTGACACTGCACGTCCTTGGGTCCTGAGCAGAATTTCAGCTTCATACAGTGCGAGGTCGTAGAGATATTGGTGCCACAGACAGACAGAGAAACTGTAATTATAGATAGATGGCTGATATCAAATTATAGCTGGAGGTGAAGTCAGCAGGAAGAAATAGCGGCCGGTCTCAAATAAAAGCTGGTTTGGTGCAGAGGTGGATAGAGTAGCCAGAAACTGTAGTGTGTGTGTGTGTGTGTGTGTGNGGGGTGAATATGGCCAGGCGAAAATGCCAATGATGCCAGGAACAAATAACCCGTAACTGTCTGCTGTTTCTCCGCGCCAGCCTTTCTCTTTTTAGAATCCATTTTTCATCTAAGCACCAAGAAAATTATGAAAGAAAAAAATCGTGTTTGCTTAGTTTAAGTTCATTTTAATTCATATGATATTATATGCAAAGACACCAGCCGGCCCACCTATCAAGCCGTGTCAACCCGTCGTTGTCATGGAGATGACGGGACACTAAATGCGTCCCGTCATTTGCCTCTAATGAAAGTGTGGCCCCGGCCACTATTAGAGCATTTGCGGTAATACTTTTTCAGTCTCAGCGTCATTAAAATCGTCTTTATTTTGACCAAAAAACATTCATAACACAGAAAGATTTGGTATTTCACCACATGATTTTTACTTAAGACAGTGAGCCGGAGGTTTTGTTAAAGGCAACTACGGCCTTTAAATAAATTCACAAATAAATAAATTAAAAAAAATTAATTCAAGGGCTGAATTCATACATTAAGTATAAAATGTGAAAATAGTTTAACTTCTGTGGCTTCTGGTCAAGAGTTCCCATGAACTCAGCATTTTCAAATTTCAATTTCAATTTCAATTCAAAATTTGGAAGTGGAGTCAGCCCAACACGTTAACAGAGAAGTTTTAAAACATGTTGGATATTTTGCCTTTTGATGATCGCCCCTTTTGTCAACCTCTGCATGACATCTTTTTCTTCTTCTTTTTCTTTTGTTCTTCATCTTCGACGGTGGTGCAGAAGCCTCAGGGTCGACTGTCTTTTTCTGAGCTCCTGGAGGAAATCAGAAAGCTGGCTGAAAATCCAGAATAAAAAGGAGAGAATAAATCTGTTTTTCAGCCTTTATTTTCATCGCTGTAACATTCAGACATGAATAAAGACACATTTTTTTCCACTGTAAATAAATTATATTCTCATTAAAAGATTTTCACCTGAAGGACTTGTCTTGTCTTTGCCTTTTCAACAAGCTTTTTTTTCTTTTCTTTTTCTTTTTCTAAAATCATCATTTCACATCAAACTTCTTTTCAAAGCATAAAGAAAGACCTGGAACAACAGGCATTTTCTGCTTTTTCAAAAACCAAAACAAAAATTAAAAAAACAAAAAAAAGTCATAGTTTTTACATTGGACAGATGAATATGACAAACACAGTCAGCAGTGTTGGAAATGTGCAGTACCATAATTATGACAGTAGGTGGTGGTATAAAGCTCCTGTCTACCTTTCTGCAGCTGTAGACCATGTGGATAAAGCATGAAGTTAAAGGACCATACGGTGATTTTGCACATTTCAGCCCAATAAATATTACCCGCATACATGTTATGTTATTGACAACTAATTTACAAAACATGAAACTATTTTAGTTTTCCTGTTATTTTGCCAAATCCCCAATTGTTTTCAATAAAATGCTCAGATGATGCACCCAGCTTAAAATTCAATGTTTCACCTGCTAACGTGCATCCAAATGCAGTCTTCTCCTGGGACTATATTTCCTGGCAGAGACATACATTTTCTTTTGTAGAACTCTGTTGGACTGGTTAAATAAAGTTACTTCAAAAAAAAAAATGTCTTCACTGTGATGGATTATTTATCTCAATCATGTTTAAAATGTCTACAAATTGATTTTTATAGCATACCAGAATGAACTGAAACCGATGGCAGTGTGGAAGGTAGGAAAAACAATTCTGATGCTTACCGCTCTAGTGGCATGTTCAGAAAATGGTTGTCAGTTATGAAATGTTTATGCAGGTTTATTTATTAGGCACAAACATGCAGACATACTGCAGTTATAATTACTATTTACAGTTTATAACATGCGACAAATTAAACATGGAAGCATTTTAATGACCATGACTTCATACATTTGCGTAACTATTAGCAGGGGAAACATCGATTTTTAAGGTGGCTTGAATATTTGATTTTGAAGAGATTTTGCAAAATATCAGGAAAGCTGAAACACAGTTTTATCCTTTGGAAAATGATTGTCAGTAATGTAACGTATGAAAACTGAATATATTAGGCTCAAACATGCAAAATGGGTGGTATGGTCCTTTAAATTGTTACATCTTCAAACACCTGATTGGCTGAAGATAATCACTGTTGCTATGATGATAAATAAAGCAAATGCAGTAGAAAATTTAACAAGGTATATCAGTGTCTGTATATGTGGTGTAGCGTAATGTAATCTGGTGAAAGTAAAAGGTTGATTGATAAGTTGTGAGCCTGTCACACTTAACTCAAAGGTGTCGACATTATTTTACCACATAATCTCCTTCCAACCTGGATTATGGGTAACAGAAAAGAATGTAGCTCCTTAAAGGACAATACTGGTGATATTGCATGTTTGAGCCCAATATACACAATTCACATACACGCTACGTTACTGCCATTTCCCAAAATATTCTAAAACCAACTTGCAGCAGCAAACGCTTTGTCTGCTGACTTTTTTTGTGAAAGTAACTTTATTTAACTGAACCAACACAGAGCTGCACAGAAGACGAATTAGGAGATTTGAAATATAACAGGAAAAAAAAAACAGGAAAACTAAAATACAGTTTTATTCTTTGGGAAGTGGTTGTCAGTAACACAAACTGTATAAAATGTGGGTAGTATCTATTGGACTTTATCATGCAAAATGGTCCTTTAAGCTTAACATGCTAGATATATATATAGATATAGATATAGATATAGATATAGATATAGATATAAAAACCACTATTTTGAATATAAAGTCTGGAGCTCATGTTAATTTCTGTCTCATGTCTTCTTCTGTATTGGTGGTTTTATCAAACATACATATAGTTTATCATTTGCTGGAAATGTTGTCTTGGTTTTACATGAGATTAATATTACATACAATCAGATTCAGTAATAATAATAATAATAATAATAATAATAATGTCATGTTAGTGCAGGTTGGGTTTTGCGGTTGTACAAATTAATATGATTGGTAAATAATCAATAATTGTCATTGTCAGAACCAAGTACAGTTTGTCTTGAATGCTACTTGTGACTGTGGCATTCAAGATAAGAAACGTTGAGAAATAATTTGATCTCTGCCGCATCACTTCCTGTTATGCAATCGATTTGACTGGCAAAATTTAAGAAACAACAGACATGGAGATTTCAGTTAATGATTAATATTTCCACATTAAAGGACAATACTGGCGATTTAGCATGTTTGAGCCCAATATGTATAACCCGCATACACGTTACGTTACTGCCAACCACTTCCCAAAATATTCTACAGCGGGACATTTTAGATTGTTTTTCCTACCTTCCAAACTGCACTGATTTCAGTTCGTTCCAGTACGCTGTAAAAATTAACTTGTAGAAACTTGAAATGCTGAGATAAGTAAGTAAAACAAGTATGTCTGCAACAGTCCCAGGAGAAGACAGGTTTTACAGAGAAATTAAAATGGCCGTGCATGCTACAATCCTGCACAAAGCGTTACAAGGCGAAACTCTGAATTTTAAGGATGTGTCACCTGAACATTTGATTCTGAAAGATCTGAGGGTTTAACAAAATAACAGGTTGTATGTTTTTGAAATTGGTTGTCAATCATGTAACGTGTATTCAGGTTATGTATATTGAGCTCAAACATGCACAGTTGCCGGTATGGTCCTTTAAGTCAGTTTGTAAGTCCATCTTTATGCACCTTAAGTACACCTTTATTTAGGCACAATGCAACTTGTAAGAAAAATACTTATCGGAACAAACATCAAGTTCTCTTTATAGTACAAAACATTTCCATACTTTTGTCTGTTTTATTATACAAAACATTTTCATTGTTGGCTGAGAGACAAGGATGAGTCCTACACAGGTGAAGACCTGGGCGACTTTAGGAATCTGCCAGGAGAAAAAAAAAACAAAAAAAGGAATCTGCCAGGAGGATCCTGATCTCCAGATCTGCATGGAGGTATGTGTGGTAGGGCTGTCATGATATCAGATTTTCACTACATGATTATCATGGCCAACTAAATTCTAAATATAAATATCGTGATATTATCACGATATTTATAGAAAATTTTAAAATAATAATCATAATAATGCTGTCAGTCAAATTCATCTTTAATTTAGTTTATTGTGTGTTTTATCTCTTTTTTGTCAAATGAATTAGACTCCAAATAGGAGTGTAGGGAGGTGGAGAGAGTCTGTAACCAGAACTAAAGCTACAAAAAGAGCAATTCCACCTTAAAGGATGGTGTAAAGGAACCAGATGACCTGATAAACAAAAGATCCACAAATCTAACAAATAACCAGGAGAGAGAAAATCCTGTCAAGTCCAACACCATGATAACTTAGCTTTAACAACACAGCTAACACCTTCATGGAACATTTCCTGTTTCAGGGCTAGCAAGCTAACTGCTACTTCCTGTCTCTACTGTGGTGAAATCTGCAGGATGATGGAGGTGAAGGTGGTGAACAGGTTGTGATATCGCCCCTTTAGCGGCTGCTGTTACTTATGCTACTAGTGTTACTTAAGCGACTAGTATTACTTATGCTACTAGCATTACTTATGCTACTAGCGTTACTTATGTGACTTGTGTTACTTATGCTACTAGTGTTACTTTTGCTGCTAGCATTACTTATGCCACTAGCATTACTTATACTACTAGTGTTACTTATGTGACTAGTGTTACTTATGCTACTAGTGTTACTTTTGCTACTAGCATTACTTTTGCTACTAGTTTTACTTATGCTACTAGCATTACTTATGCTACTAGTGTTACTTATGCTACTAGCTTTACTTATGCTACTTGCATTACTTTTGTTACTAGCATTACTTATGCCACTAGCATTACTTATACTACTAGTGTTACTTATGCTACTAGTGTTACTTTTGCTACTAGCATTACTTTTGCTACTAGTGTTACTTATGCTACCAGCGTTACTTTTGTGACTAATAAGTAGTAGTATAGCATTACTTATGCTACTAGCGTTACTTATGCTACTAGTGTTACTTATGCTACTAGCATTACTTTTGCTACTAGTGTTACTTATGCTACTAGCATTACTTTTGCTACTAGTTTACTTATGCTACCAGCATTACTTTTGTGACTAATAAGTAGTAGTATAGCATTACTTATGCTTCTAGTGTTACTTATGTGACTAGTGTTACTTATGCCACTAGTATTACTTATGCTACTAGTGTTACTTTTGTTACTAGCGTTATTTATGCTACTAGTGTTACTTTTGTTACTAGCGTTATTTATGCCACTAGTATTACTTATGCTACTAGCGTTACTTATGCTACTAGTGTTACTTTTGTTACTAGCGTTATTTATGCTACTAGTGTTACTTATGCTACTAACATTACTTATGCTACTAGAGTTCAATTAAAAATCAGAGTATTTAAAAGACTAATTTTTGATTTTATGAACTGATAATCAAATCATTTAAATGTGAATCACAATTAATCAACATTTCCTGCAGACTGGGTGTCTACCTAACACCCTGTCTTTTTTACCAAATAAAAAAACTCCCAGCTGGCCAGCTAGCTTCTCTTCAGTTTATGTATATATGTTTTTATGTATATATATGTTTCATATGTACATACACTCTCTCTGTAAACTTATGCATTCATATTATTCTTTGCATTTATTATGCTTGTTTAAACTTACAGACTCTTCGTGTCTTGTGAAGCGCTTTGGGCTATGTTTTTTAACTTAACTCTTTTAACTTAATTTGGTGACAGCTATTCAAAGCTCTGAAGCGTCAACTCTTTTCCTGAAACAATGAGGGA
>VXCM01007567.1:0-25137 GCA_014773175.1 Lucifuga dentata | reverse complement strand
TTTATACACTTACTATAGTCTTACTATACACTTGCTATAGTCTTTTTATACACTTACTATAGTCTTTTTATACACTGACTGTAGTTTTACTATAGTCTTACTATACACTTACTATAGTGTTACTATACACTTTCTAAGTGCAGAAAAAGACTATAGTAAGTGTATGGTAACACTATAGTAAGTGTATAAAAGACTATAGAAAGTGTATAGTAAGACTATAATAAGTGTATAAAAAATTATAGTAAGAGTATAATAAGTATATAGTAAGAGTATAGTCAGTGTATAGTAAGACTATAGTAAGTGTATAGTAAGATAATACTAAGTGTAGAAAAAAGACTATAGTAAGTGTGTAGTAAGACTACAGTAAGTGTATAAAAGGATTATAGTAAGTGTATAGTAAGACTATAGTAAGAGTATAGTGTTTAAAAAGATTAAAGTGTATAAAAAATTATAGTAAATGTATAAAAAGACTATAGTAAGAGTATAGTAAGTGTATAAAAAGATTAAAGTGTTTAGTAAGTGTATAAAAAATTATAGTAAATGTATAAAAAGACTATAGTAAGAGTATAGTAAGACTATAGAAAGTGTATAGTAAGACTATAATAAGTGTATAAAAAATTATAGTAAGAGTATAATAAGTGTATAGTAAGAGTATAGTCAGTGTATAGTAAGACTATGGTAAGTGTAGAGTAAGATAATACTAAGTGTAGAAAAAAGACTATAGTAAGACTACAGTAAGTGTATAAAAGGATTATAGTAAGTGTATAGTAAGACTATAGTAAGTGTATAAAAAGACTATAGTAAGTGTATAAAAAGACTATAGTAAGAACAGTAAGTGTATAAAAAGACTACAGTAAGTGTATAGTAAGAGTATAAAAAGATTAAAGTAAGTGTTTAGTAAGTGTATAAAAAATTATAGTAAGTGTATAGAAAGACTATAGTAAGTGTATAAAAAGACTATAATAAGTGTATAAAAAATTATAGTAAGTGTATAGTAAGACTATAGTAAGAGTATAGTGTTTAAAAAGATTAAAGTGTATAAAAAATTATAGTAAATGTATAAAAAGACTATAGTAAGACTATAGTAAGTGTATAGTAAGACTATAGTAAGTGTATAAAAAGACTACAGTAAGTGTATAGTAAGAATATATTAAGTGTATAAAAGACTACAGTAAGAGTATAGTAAGTGTATAGTAAGTGTATAGTAAGACTATAGTAAGAGTATAGTGTTTAAAAAGATTAAAGTGTATAAAAAATTATAGTAAATGTATAAAAAGACTATAGTAAGAGTATAGTAAGTGTTTAGTAAGTGTATAAAAAATTATAGTAAATGTATAAAAAGACTATAGTAAGAGTATAGTAAGTGTATAGTAAGACTATAGTAAGAGTATAGTAAGTGTATAGTAAGACTACAGTAAGTGTATAAAAAGATTAAAGTAAGTGTTTATTAAGTGTATAAAAAATTATAGTAAGTGTATAAAAAGACTATAGTAAGTGTATGGTAACACTATAGTAAGTGTATAAAAGACTATAGAAAGTGTATAGTAAGACTATAATAAGTGTATACAAAATTATAGTAATGGTATAATAAGTGTATAGTAAGACTACAGTAAGTGTATAAAAAGATTAAAGTAAGTGTTTAGTAAGTGTATAAAAAATTATAGTAAATGTATAAAAAGACTATAGTAAGAGTATAGTAAGTGTATAGTAAGAGTATAGTAAGTGTATAGTAAGACTACAGTAAGTGTATAAAAAGATTAAAGTAAGTGTTTAGTAAGTGTATAAAAAATTATAGTAAGTGTATAAAAAGACTATAGTAAGTGTATTGTAAGAATATATTAAGTGTATAAAAAATTATAGTAAGTGTATGGTAACGCTATAGTAAGTGTATAAAAAGACTACAGTAAGTGTATAGTAAGATAATAGTAAGTGTATAAAGACTACAGTAAGTGTATAAAAAGACTATAGTAAGTGTATAGTAAGACTACAGTAAGTGTATAAAAAGACTATAGTAAGTGTATAGTAAGACTACAGTAAGTGTATAAAAAGACTACAGTAAGTGTATAGTAAGACTGTAGTAAGTGTATAGTAAGACTGTAGTAAGTGTATAAAAAGACTGTAGTAAGTGTATGGTAAGACTGTAGTAAGTGTATAGTAAGTGTATNATAAAAAGACTACAGTAAGTGTATAGTAAGATAATAGTAAGTGTATAAAGACTACAGTAAGTGTATAGTAAGACTACAGTAAGTGTATAAAAAGACTGTAGTAAGTGTATGGTAAGACTGTAGTAAGTGTATAGTAAGTGTATAAAAAATTATAGTAAGTGTATAAAAAATTATACTAAGTGTATAGTAAGACTATAGTAAGTATATAGTAAGACTATAGTAAATGTTTAAAAAGACTATAGTAAGTGTATAGTAAGAGTATAGTAAGTGTATAAAATGATTAAAGTAAGTGTTTAGTAAGTGTATAAAAAATTATAGTAAGTGTATTGTAAGAATATATTAAGTGTATAAAAGACTATAACAAGTGTATAAAAAATTATAGTAAGTGTATAGTAAGACTATAGTAAGTGTATGGTAACACTATAGTAAGTGTATAGTAAGACTATAGTAAGTGTATGGTAACACTATAGTAAGTGTATAGTAAGACTACAGTAAGTCTATAGTAAGTGTATAAAAAATCTATAATAAGTGTATAGTAAGACTATAGTAAGTGTATAGTAAGATAATAGTAAGTGTATAAAAAGACTATAGTAAGTGTATAAAAGAGTATAGTAAGTGTACAGTAAGACTATAGTAAATGTTTGATGTTTGTTTTGTTTGTAAAATACAAACAAAACAATTTTTAAAGGCAAACATCTGTAATGCTTAATATTTAATAAGATTTAATAATCTGAGAAACACTTTACTAAAGGTTAAATTAATGTTTTTATTCATTATTATTATTATCATTCTTGTTTTCCATGATGGAAGCAGTAGTTCCTGCAGCGGTCACCGGGTGGCGCTCTGATTCTGCAGAAACAAACATGGTAAATTTTGTGAAATTAAGATAATAAAATACAAGAAAATATTTACATATTTCACAATTAAATGTTGAAGTAACTTTTATTTTGAAACTTGTAAACTGTTTCCTCATCATTCTAATTTATTTTTTATAACGTAATTAACCCTGAAATTATTTTATTATACATTTGAGTCTGAATTCTCCACAGAAGCAGGAAGAGCAAACATTAAGTCCTTAGGCTGAAGCTCTGCTAATATCATCAATAGAGGTCAGAGGTCACTGCTGCTTTCATTTTACATGTCAGACAAAATGTAGAAGCACAGAATTCACTGATCAAACATTTGCCTGCGTTGATCATTTTCTGGTCTTTTTCTCCAACTTCAAATCCCAGAAAAATGCAGCTCAGATTTATTTTTTGTTATTAAAAATATTCATACAAATTTCTAAAACTCATCATCTCATCATGGTATTCATGATGAAAGCGTATGCAACTCAAACTGTCATATTCTATTTTTATTATTTATACTGGACATTTGTAATATGATCTTCAAATCCTCAAAACAAAAACAAATCAGCATCAGCCAAACAAACAAATAAAATCTGAATAATAAAACAGCAACATGATAAACATGTTTACATATAAACATGTTATCATTCACAGACGTGTTCAACAGGAACAAAAACTTCCTGTATTTTTAGTGCAGAAAAAATATACACATACAAATACAGACATGAATACTCAGTCATGCGTGACGCTTTTCTTTCTGCTTTAAAAATGATTTGGACTCGTTTGAGTTCAGATCGATGCAGCTAAATTTAACATCTTATTCTCTTATCAAAAACTCCAGCAGGTCTGTAAGCGTGTTCTTATTACCGCTAACATTCCATCGTCCACATGACGTCGTCCTGAAATATTTATGGTCATGAATGTGGCTGAAACAGAAAAAAAAACCAAAACATTTTTACCCTCAATAAATAAATAAAGATTTATCTCAGATTTCTGCTTTCATCAGGAGACGCTGGACAGATTTTCTTCTGGTCAGAACGTCTCAGCAGCAGAATCAGAGTCATGACGTCTCCGTGTCTCAGCAAAACCAACAGGAAAGATGCACCAAACCACCAAAATAAGAGCTTCAGTTTGATCCAGAGCTGCTAGCCGTTAGCGCTTTCAGTGTTTCTGCTTTAACATTCCTCTGCTGAAGACTTCCTGTCTCCATGCTAAAGACTTCCTGTCTCCATGCCAGACATTTTATTTTGGGAACAGAAGGTAAAGCAGGTTCAGATGTTTCAGGACATCGTGAGGACCAGAGACCGTCAGACATGTTATTCAGAGTCAGACGGGAGGTGAAGAACCAATCAGAGCAGGATGGGACTTTGGTTCAAACATCCTGATGTCCTCAGCGCACAGAGAAGCATGCAGCATCCAAGTCACACAGGAAGTCCTCAGGCTGAGACGTCAGCCAACGGTCCGGATGATTTGACCTGCTGGACGTCAGTTACATGTCCTGTTGTATGTCTTATTGTACACACGTGTGTGTGATCCTCATGATGACATCATCAGGCTCAGGAAGGCAATTTCGAGCGTTTATCTGTGAAGAGAAAAAACAACATGAGTGAAGTTTCATTATGTCGCTGTTCATCAGCTTCCTGTTCATCAACTTCCTGTTCTTCATCGTAGCAGGAAAAGTTAGAAAACTGTAACTTTTGGCGTCTGGCTCTCATCGTTCTCACTAAAAAGAACAGAACATCCGATTTTCCGTCTTTTTTGTCACGCCATAGATCAATGTTCAGCTAAAATGTTGCAGCACGTTAAAACACTCATGTCTGTATGTGGACCTGAACGTCATACATGTGCAACGTGACATATGAAACATGAATGCCTGTGTGATGTGTGGTGTGCTGCATGTTTCTTCTCACATGAAATATTCAGCGATATCTGAGATAAAAACAGATCAGGTGACAGGAGGCGTGACTTAATGCTGACAGCTGATTGGCTGACAAGCTGCACTGATCAAACAGGATATTGGAAATCAAAGAAAAGATATTTTTAACTGTTTCACCTCCTGTTCATGATCCTGACGTGTGTGTGTGAACATTTCCACACATTTTACAGTAAAACACAAATAAGTAGAATAAAATGCTTGTTTTTGTTTTATCTTCAGGATGAGATTTTTGATCAAAAAGTATGTTTTTAAAAAAACATAAGATTTTGAACGGATATTTATTTATTCACTTTTAATATTTAAAGTATTGGACAGGTTTTATGAACAGTGGTGCAGATGAAGCTGTGGTTGCCGGTTCTATTCCTGCCGAGCTCAGCAGCTCTGACAACGCTGCAGAGAGGAAACGTGTTAAACGTGTTTGTTGGATTCATGAACTTTAAGCTTTCATCCTGATTTCAGACGGGAATAGAACCGGCAGCTGCGCCTTGCTGCCTTGCGGAGCAGCACTAACAGCAGCATCAATGTTTAACAGCGTTCCAACAAACCGCTGAAATATTCAGCAGCTTCCTGTCGGAAAGCCGGGAAAATTCCCGCACGTTCACACTCGCGTGTTCACGACGTTCCCGAGCCACATCACTTCCTCACGACCATATATGGACTCAAACGCCTTTGAAGCGTTTGAGTCTGGAAATAAAATCAGAAACTAAATAAACATGAATCATTTTCATCTTTTAGTGAATTTATCAGATTTAATGTTTTTATTCTCATTTACAGTCGAAGCTGAAAAAACTTTAAAGGAGCAAACCGGTGATTTTACATAATACTGGAGCAGCAGGCAGACAGACAGACAGACAGGTTGACTCAAAGAGCACAGGAAGCCAAAAGGCTTTCAAACAGATTTAGCAACAAAAAGCATTAACGCGCACACACACACACACACACACACCCTGCAAACATGTCCATGAGTAAGACACGGATGCTGCGTGTTTGTCTGTAGCTCCTGAGTAACATGACATTTAGGAACTTTTTTTTTTTTTTAATTTCTCTGACACGTCTGTTCCATGTGGAGGACAGTGGTGTTGGGTACATGTATGTAGCGTGTTCCGTGGGCGGGTGGGTACCTGTTCTTTGCCGTGTTACTGCATTCTGTCAGGTTCGATCTTCATCTCTCCATTCTGCTTCTCACTGAAGGTTTTCTGAGAAGGTCTGGTGGCAGCTTCAACCACGGCCTGCAGACACGCAGCAACATGCATCAACACACAACAAGATGCAGCAACACAAGCAGCAACACACAACACGCAGCAACATGCAGCAACACACAACATGCAGCAACATGCATCACCACGCAGCAACACACATCAACACGCAACAACATGCAGCTACACGCATCAACATGCAGCAACACACAACAACACGCAGTAACATGCAGCAACACACAACAACACACAGCAACATGCAGCNATGCAGCAACACACAACAACACGCAGTAACATGCAGCAACACACAACAACACACAGCAACATGCAGCAACATGCAGCTACACGCATCAACATGCAGCAACGCGCAGCAACACAGCAACATGCAGCAATATGTGTGAACACAGAGCAACACACATGAACACACATGAACATTCAGCAACATGCAGCAACATGCATGAACATGAAGCAACACACATGAACAGCAACACGCATGAACTCACATGAACACGCAGCAAACACACATGAACATGCAGCAACACATGAACATGCAGCAACACGCATTCGTGTATCATCTTCATCTTGTCACGTGATTTTAAAATGAATTTTTTCGTCTGGCATGGCATGGCATGTTTACATTACATCATCAGATCTCCCATAAGGCACTGTAGGAATATGGTAAGTGGGCGGGGCTTATGTGGACTGAAGGGTGTGGTCCTGGATAAAGTGGGCGTGTTATCTTGTGCCGATGACTTGGATGTGATCTTTCTATATGGGCGTGGCCTTATGGACATGTGGGCGTGGTCTATAGTGATAAGGGCGTGGTATATGTAGCATAATGCAGGTGGGCGTGGCCTAGGCATGGTCACACCTTAAAGCTTCTTTTCCTCTTCTGGAGGTTCTGCTCAGGATGGAGGATGATGACGTAGACCTTCGGCATGTAGAGCATCCCCAGAGAGACGGACGCACTGAGGGACATGGAGACAGTCAGGGTGGCTGTCTGGATGAACATCTGCAGAGACACAGGCAGAGAGACAGAGAGAGAGACAGGTAGAGAGACAGACAGGCAGAGAGAGAGAGAGAGGCAGAGAGGAGAGAGAGACAGGTAGAGAGGAGAGAGACAGAGAGGAGAGAGAGACAGGCAGACAGGAGAGAGACAGGCAGAGAGGAGAGAGACAGGCAGAGAGGGGAGAGAGACAGACAGAGAGGAGAGAGACAGGCAGAGAGGGGAGAGACAGAGGAGAGAGAGACAGGCAGAGAGGGGAGAGAGAGAGGAGAGAGAGACAGGCAGAGAGGAGAGAGAGACAGGCAAAGAGGGGAGAGACAGAGAGGAGAGACAGGCAGAGAGGAGAGAGAGACAGGCAGAGAGGAGAGAGAGGCAGAGAGGGGAGAGACAGGCAGAGAGGAGAGAGAGAGACAGGCAGAGAGGGGAGAGAGAGGAGAGAGACAGGCAGAGAGAGAGAGAGAGACAGGCAGAGAGGAGTGAGAGGCAGAGAGAAGAGAGAGACAGGCAGAGAGGGGAGAGAGAGGAGAGAGGCAGAGAGGAGAGAGACAGGCAGAGAGAGAGGCAGAGAGGAGTGAGACAGGCAGAGAGGAGAGAGAGAGAGACAGGCAGAGAGAGACAGGCAGAGAGTGAGACAGAAAGAGAGAGAGACAGAAGGAGACAGACAAGCTGAAGTCTTTATGTGGATTATAATGCAGATTTTTGAATTGATGCTGGCGTTTTCTACTTTCCTACAGGCGCCTGAACGCATCATCAGCAACAGTTCAACATTTCAAAAGTAAAACGGTGGAAGATTCGTTTATCCTACATATGTCGTCTCTGTGGACGCCTGTTTTTATAAGTTAAAGTTTTTGTTGTAAAGTATTGATCTCCTGTCAGCTGATCAGTTATGACTTTTACTTTTTAAAAAGAAGCATTGTGTTTAAAGGAGTTTCTGCTGGTTTGATTTGAGGACACTGTCTTCAGCTCAATAATCAGACAAAAATACCTCAAACTGTCACCAGGATTTACACGGATTTTTCTGCTGTTGATTTTATCTTCAGATTTTAAACTGCAAAAAAAAAAAAAAAGCTTTTTTCTCTGAAAAATAAATAGCAAAAATAATCCTAAAGTCCAAAAACAACATTAAACCAGAACAAGAACAAACATCAGAGGAAAGATTCATTTCTGCTGCAAACACACACTCACTAATGGAATAAACAGGACCAACACACACACACACACACATGCAGTCCTAATCCTCTAACAGCAGAGCAGCCGTTTGTTTTGTGTTTCTCAGATTAAAAAAAGAAGATGAAAAGAAAAGAGCCTCCCTCGCTTTTTATTTCCTGTCAGAGCCAACGCCGCTCTGCTCCGACAGGAAAGAGGAGAGAACAGAGGAGAAGAGAGGAGGTGAATGTTATCAGCAGCAGGAAGACTGAGGAGAGAAGAAATGTGAGTGAGGAATTAGAAACGTGCTGACAGGAAGGATGGATGATTATTCTTTTCCTCTTTCTTCAATCTGTGCTTTTTATCTTTCTTTGATGTAAATTTGTTGAATGTGTGACTCTTTCTTCATCATTTTCTTCTGTAAATAACTTTAGAAAGGTTCTTTAGAAGTTATTAGATAATTCTGTCTTTTGATGGTTTATGATCTGTATTTTGTCTCTCTGGTTAACAGCAGCGTTAAAACTGATTATTTTCTGTTTTACCGGCTGAAACTCTAAAGCTGTGAGGAATGTCCTGCTGCACAACATTCATTTTTACTTTTATTCTGATTACATTTGTCTGTGTCTATTAGGTGGTTGCTAGGTTGGTTGGCTGGTTGTTACCCATTAAACTTTGGCGCATATCTGGATCCATATGCAGATCCAGGATTTTTTTTGGTTTTAAATAATCCACTATCTTTCAACGTTAAAGTGCTTTTCCATATTTTTGTCCATTTCTTCAAAAGTAAAATACAATCAAAAAATCAGGAATATTTATCCCATCATCATCATCAGCAACAAATCTGGATAAATTATGATGAATAATTGGACCAAATCAGAGGAACAATTTCACCACAAAAGTGTGGATTTCAATAAAAACTGTAATATTTTAAGAACAGGAAATTCTGTCTTGGCTTGCTGGTGGACATACAGCGTGTACTGGAATGAGTTTCCTTCTTGTTTTGTCTTCATTTGGTCTGGATTGTGGCCTGGTATCCTCTGTTGATCTGGATCTGGCCTGGCTCAGCCTGGTTTAGTCTGGGTCAGCCTGGTTTAGCCTGATTTAGCATGGTTTAGTCTGGTTTAGTCTGGGTCAGCCTGGTTTAGTCTGGGTTAGCCTGATTTAGCATGATTTAGCCTGGTTTAGTCTGGGTCAGCCTGGTTTAGCCTGATTTAGCATGGTTTAGCCTGGTTGAGTCTGGTTTACTCTGGGTCAGCCTGGTTTAGCATGATTTAGCCTGGTTTAGCCTGGTTTAGCCTGGTTCTTACCTTTTCAGAGGACTGTGCAGTACCAAAGAAGACTGGAACGAAGGCGAGCCAGACGATGCAGGTGGTGTACATGGTGAACCCAATCGGCTCTGCCTCGTTAAAAGTTTCCGGAACACCGCGGCTCTTCACTGCGTACACTGTACACGTCACCTAGCAACACAAAAACACAAACACTACAGGTTACCTAGCAACACACAAAACCTTTCACTTACATATAATCAAAAACCAAAAGATCAAAAACACATCAACTGCTGATCAATTAAAGATCAATATGTTACCATGAGGACGATGCTGTAGCTGAGGCAGCAGATGATTGACAGGTCTGACATGTCACACTTGAGGATTCCTCGGGCAAAGTCTGGGTTCGGTGGGTGGAGCTCCTTATAGTCAATGATGGTGTGAGGTGGGACAACTGCGAACCACACAAACACACCCAGAACCTGAAACACACACACACACACAAATCTCAGTCCTCTGAGCTGATTCCAGCACCAATCATCAAGCAGATCTCTCCTCACCTGGATGGAGATGAGGATGAAGGTGATGGCCAGCTGGGAGGTGGGGCTGATGAACTTGGGCGGGGTCACCGACCTCTTGCCCTGCTCGAAGATGCGGTATATGCGGTTGGTTTTGGTGAGCATGGCGGAGTAGATGATGGCCATGCCGAGGCCCAGCAGGAGGCGCCGGAAAGCACAAACCACGGCGCCGGGCTCAGCGATCATCAGGAAGGTGATCAGGTAGATCAGAAAGATTCCTGCAGAGAAACAAAGTCCACCTTTAAATCTACCTGAGACTCTTCTTCTTCTTCTTCTTTCTCCCTTAAATTCATAACAGCTCAAACATGTAAACTCTAAGCTAGTTTATCAGTACAGCTGATCTAGTAGTATTTACCTGTCAGCGGTATTTACCTGTCAGCAGTATTTACCTGTCAGTAGTATTTACCTGTCAGCGGTATTTACCTGTCAGTAGTATTTACCTGTCAGCGGTATTTACCTGTCAGCAGTACGTAGCTGAGCTCTCTTCCTGATGCTCTAACGATGGGCGTGTCATTGAACCGAATGAACGTGATGACCACAGCGCTGGTTGCTAGGATACCGAGCATGGCGATGGAGGCGGGGACTAAGGCCCAGGGAGAGTTCCACTCCAGCTTGATGATTGGTGTGGGTTGGCAGGCGGTGCGGTTGGGGGTGGGGNAGGGAGAGTTCCACTCCAGCTTGATGATTGGTGTGGGTTGGCAGGCGGTGCGGTTGGGGGTGGGGCGCATGTCTGACGGGCAGGTCTCACAGGTGAACTCATCCAGCTGGTACTGGTAACCATCGCAGAGCTGTAGACAGGTCAGAGGTCAGAGGTCAACATGCTGCTGTCGTTACGGCCGTTACGCACCAAGAGCAACGTGGATAAACGACATGAAAGTGAGAATTTTTTTGATGTTAATTTGTGTCACAATCAGACGATCCGCCATGTTGAATGTTTTGAGTGTGATGTCACCAGCAAACAACACTCTGATTGGTCGGATGCGTTTGTATTCACAGGCGAAAAGTTGGAAAAATCGAGCTTGATCCAAAAAAATAAATGCTGCAATTTGTCGTTGATGTGAAAGGCTTCATTAACGGAGCATGAGTTCCAAAAATATTAATGTGTAAAATATTCACACGTGTAAGACAGCGTGTACCTCACAGTGCCAGCAGCAGGGAACGCCCTTCACCATCTTCTTCCTCTCACCTGAGTTACACGGAAAACTACAGATGGAGTCTGGAAGAGACTTTTCTCCTCCAGACCACTGCATCTCCTCCACCTGGGAGAGACAGACAGGTGGAGAGACAAGTAGAGAGACAGACGGGTGGAGAGACAGACAAGTGGAGAGACAGATGGAGAGACAGACGGGTGGAGAGACAGATGGGTGGAGAGACAGATGGAGAGAGACAGGTAGAGAGACAGACAAGTGGAGAGACAGATGGAGAGACAGACAAGTGGAGAGACAGACAGGTAGAGAGACAGACAAGTGGAGAGACAGATGGAGAGACAGACAGGTGGAGATACATAGATACGTTAGAAAACAAGTTTAAAAAACCAGCATCTTAAAATCTGACATGTCACGTGACCTGTGTTTCAGGTGTTTCAGGTGTTTACGTTGAGTCGTAGATTATTGGTCCACTGTCCGATGACACGGTAACCAGGGTGGCTGTGATTGGTCATCTGGAACTGGAAGATGTCATAGCGACCAGGAGCGTCACCATTCTCGTTGAACAAAACCCCCGTTCCAGCGCTGCCTATTCAAGACACACAAACACACACACACACACATCAGGAGTAACACACAAAGGACACACATGTCAGTATTCAGTCAGTTCTAGTTAAACAGAGAGACGAGGAGCAACAAGCAGCAAACTTCCTTCCTGCTGCATCACACCTGATCACACCTGATCACACTGACTCACTATACAGCAACATTTAATCACTAACAGTCAACACAAAGCAGCAGCAAAACTCTGAACTCTACTGTAAACAACCTAACGTGTCTGTGTGTGTGTGTGTGTGTGTGTCCTCACCGTTGAAGCTGACGGCTCTGATGTACCTGAGCAGCGACCGTCCCTCCACAGGCTCCATGCTGCTGCATGCTGTGCAGCGCATGAGCCACCGCATAAACCGCATCAATCACAAACTGCACCTTCCCCTCCTGCTCATAGGACGAGTCCCGTCCAATCCGCTCCTCTCCTGCAGACGCAATCACACGTTACACACACACACACACATACATACATACACACACACATACATACACACACATACATATACAGTACATACATACATATACATACATACCACACATACATACATAGATACACACACATACATACATATACACATAAATAAATACATACATATGTCAGTGCATGGTACTTTATCTGAGGTATCTTACATAAACAAGCTAAATTAACATGCTAACATAAACTACTTTACTAGCATGCTAACAGATTTAGGCTCAGCTGTGCTTTGAACTAAATGCTAAATTAACAAGCTAACATGCCTATAAGCCTGAGCTGAGGTAGTTGCTACTTGTTTGTTTCCTGTCATCTCAGGCTCCTCCCCCTCTTTGCACAGGTGAGGCTGAGTGGGTCACCGGTACGTACCTGTGCATTTCTTCTTGTCAGGCTCCAGTCTGATTCCTGGTCTGGTCAGTTTACACCTGAAGTCGTCCTCCCAGAACTCAGCGAACCAGATGTTCCTGCGGTTATTCTCCAGAGAACGAGTCATGAAGTACTGGTCAAACCCTGGAAACACACACAGTAAACACGCAACACACACACACACACACACACACACTATTCTGGACAGAATGTTGACATTTGTGTCAGATCTTCTGACCGTCTATGGACGCTCGTTTGGGCAGGATGGTGACGGCGCCCTCAGCGACGTCCTCCAGCTCAGCGATTGGTGAACTTTTGGCGCCCCAGCTGTCTGACCCCACAAACAGGAAGTGACCTGTCAGGTTAGCTCGCTTTGCTGCCTCCAGGACCTGCCTACAGGAAGAGAAGGAGTTTACCTGCGTCATGACTGTTTTAAAGGTGCATTTAGCCGTGTATTAGTACTTCTGTACTGCGTGAGTGTGTATTTTTACTTGATGTCGTCCTCGTTAGCGAAGATAATTACTCCTCTGGCGTTGCTTGTCTCCATCAGACGCTTGATTATTTTGTCAAATTCTCCGTCCGTCGCCTCACGAGGAATCTTCACCGACTGAGCAATACATACCCCACCTGAGAGAGAGACAGACAGGTTCACAGAGAGACAGATTCATATCCAACATCTCACCTGAGAGAGAGACAGACAGGTTCACAGAGAGACAGATTCATATCCAACATCTCACCTGAGAGAGAGACAGACTCACAGAGAGACAGATTCATATTTAACACTCCATCTGAGAGAGACAGACAGGTACCCAGAGAGACAGCTTATTATCCAACATCCTGACAGAGACAGACCTGTCAGACCTGTCCATCACCCTCCTGAGAGACAGACGGGGTCATATTTACTAACACACCGTGGAGAGAGAGAGAGAGAGAGAGAGAGAGAGAGAGAGAGAGAGAGACAGGTATTCAAGCAGAGTGAGACAGGTCCACATCTAGCATCATATCAGAGACAAACAGAGAGAGACAGAGAGGTTCATATCAAACACTCCATCTAAGGGACAAGTTTGCAGAGAGACAAGTTGATATCTAACACACCAAATGAGACGAGAGACAGGCTCCAGAGAGACAGACAGGTGTCTTTAGACTCTGACAGGTACCTGTCTCACCTCCACTGCTCTTCCTAGACGTGAGAATATTTGAATAACATCACTGTTAAAACACCAACAAGAATATTCAGATCAACATCAAATTTTGATTCACCTGAACAGGAGCAGCGTTGCCATGGCGACTGCATCATTTTTCTATTGGACTGTGAGTATTTCACCTGATCAAAATGAACCTGCTGGAAAAGCGTGAGCAGAACGTACCGGCCTCTCTGGAGATCTGCATGAAGGCGTCCACGCCGCTCTCGCCGTAGTTTCCCTCGGACGCCAGCGTGGACACGTAGTTCCAGCCCAGCGCTTTGACGATGTCCAGCATGGCCTGAGCCTGGTACGAGTCCGGAGGAACCACGCGCGAGAAGAAGTCGTAGCGGTTATTATCGCTCAGCTCTGGAGCCGTCGACGCGTAGCTCAGCTGCGGTATCTGACATATACAACAATAATCAGTAATAATCAATAATAATAATCAGTTTATATTTATTGCAAATCAGCTCTATTTATCAAGATCAAACATTTCACTGTTTTGTTTTTCTTCACAGTACGGCGACACAGTATCATACAATACACACACAGTATTATCAATGTCATGATCAGATAATATTTTTTATATGATTAAAATTTGTCATATCACGTTATTGATGATATTACAGCGTGATGACGTATTGATCAATTTTCTCATGATGAGCAGCAAGAAGAAACTAAAACTTATTTCCTAAAAAGGAGCTTCCTGTGTTGTTTAAAATGCTTCAGCTACAAGCTAACAGCTAAAGGTGGAAACGCAACAAATTAGTTTCTCCACCTGAAGCAGAAACACCTGGTGAACACCAAGAAAGTCACATGAGAAGGAGAGCCAATCAGATGATTTGATGCAAAACAAACAGGAAGTGATACTGAAATTAGTGAAGCGTTACTTAAGGTCAATAATCAGACCTGTTGCTTTGTAGGTAACACTGCTAAACACACATGGGTCAAACCCAGTCTCACACACACACACACACACAGGATTAGTGTTTGTCCCAGTGTGAAGCCTGAGCAGAATTTATGTCAGAGCCTCAATAACCTGAAAGACAATCACATTAACCCACAATGCTGTGTGTGTGTGTGTGTGTGTGTGTGTTTTACAGATTAATGAGCTCCTAAAATCAGTCCTCGTTATGACCATCATCATCATCATTACTGTGTTGACAGGGAAGCTTCAGTGGAGCGATAAACACACACACACACACACAGCTTGGAGTTAAGTAAACGGTGCTCTCAGGTGAACTAAAGCTAATAATTTGGTTTAGACTGTGATAACGTGTTTAAATGAGGCCGTGAGTACAAACAGAAATAAGACGAAGCGTTTTTATCGCGTTTTACCGAACAGAAATCAAAAGAACTTCACTTATAACAAGATACAGATTAAAAAACATGATTTACTGCTTTATGTCTGATGAAGTCCTCAAATCCTTTATTTAATTAAAAATATTAATACCACAATTAAAAACTACTCAGATGAAAAAGCCTTAAAAACATTCACGTTTATCTTATGTAAAGGTAAATAAATTTTAGCAGCAAAATGAGTTTTCAAAGTAAAACGCTGACATGTTAAATCATTAATGCAGCATTCATGAAAACCCATTTTTATACGACCTGCAGCGTCTTTACACGCTCAGATTTTTTATCTTTAATGCCGTTAAGGTTAAAACGCAGGTAAACATATGCATGATGTTAATGATTCTTTCACTGAATGTTCATGATGCATTGCCCAATCAGAGTCCAGCAGGACAGGAAATGCGTCAGACGTGACTTATTCTGATTATAACGTGTACATGCTGGAGTAAATCTGTTTACAATCACATGATTTCTGTCTGTTATTCAGTAAAACTTAAATCAATTAAATTATGACAAACAAACCGCTCTGAGTTCATTAGGAACCAGACCAAGACCACCTCCATACCATGAACCGTACCATGAACCATACCCTGAACTGTACCATGAAACGTACCCTGAACCATACCATGAAACGTACCCTGAATCTTACCATGAACCATACCCTGAACCGTACCATGAACTGTACCATGAACTGTACCATGAAACATACCCTGAACTGTACTATGAAACGTACCCTGAACCATACCATGAACTGTACCATGAACCATATCATGAAACGTACCCTGAACCATACCATGAAACGTACCTTGAATCTTACCATGAACCATACCCTGAACCATACCATGAAACGTACCCTGAACCATACCATGAACTGTACCCTGAACCATACCCTAAACTGTACCATGAACTGTATCCTAAACAATACCTGAACTGTACCATGAACCATACCCTAAACTGTACCTGAACTGTACCATGAACTGTACCCTGAATCGTACCATGAACCGTACCCTGAACAGCACTGTACCCTAAACCGTACCTGAACTGTACCATGAACCATACCCTAAACTGTACCTGAAATGTACCATGAACTGTACCCTGAATCGTACCATGAACCGTACCCAGAATCGTACCCTAAACTGTACCCATGAACCATACCCTGAACTGTACCATTAATCGTACCCTGAACCATACCAAATGAACATTAGTTGTACTGAACCAACTGAAACCACGTTGGTGTGAAAACACCCATAATGTTACACCTCGTCGACAGGCCTTGCTGTTCGATTTCTTTAGTAACTGAAAATTTGTCCTTTATTATAAATAATAACTAAACTCAAAACTGCAACAACTTCTAGTTGTTTCTGAACTATTCCGATCGTTTTCACTTCACGAATGAATCTGACAGAGTTTGTTTGTGATCAGACTCAGACTCGTCCTGAAACGTCTCTGTGTTGTTTTGTGACTGATGTGTTCAGATCAAACCGAGCAAAGCATCCAGCCTGAAGCATGAAGGCGTGAAAACACGCCGTCAGCAACACACAGTATCCGTGTCATCCAGCGTATAAACGATTTGTGGGCAGAAAGTGAGAATTTCACCTTTAAGTGAGTGAAGAGACGCTGAGCTCTGCGGATGTTTTAATATACGTCACGTTCACATTAGTTAGAGTTACTCAAATATACTTGCCATATAAACTCATACTCATCATAAAAAACACATCATATATACAGTCAACATATATACTCATCATAGATACTCATATACCCGCATGCTTTACTTCAGTCATACAGCAACAAATATCCTGTTAGAAGTAGGATTCTTAGCTGTAAAAGTTAGACATATCAAAGTAAAGAAAAAAGAAAGAAAGAAAGAAAAAGAACAATCAGCTTTGCGAGTTTCACTTTGATCACTGAGGGGTTAAATAATTTTAACAAACCTCAGAAATAATAATCTAATAATCCTGCTGAAATGGACTGAAAACAATTAAACCACACACACACACACACACACACACACACACACAGTCATTAAAAGCTTTAATTGTTTGAGGACGAGCAGCCATCCAGACACAAACTGTCTGTTTAAAACCATAATCCACATTCCAGACTTCTTCATCCATTAACTGTCTGTCTGTCTGTCTGCTTACCTGTCTGTCTGTCTGTCCGCTTACCTGTCTGTCTGTCTGTCTGTCTGCTTACCTGTCTGTCTGTCTGCTTACCTGTCTGTCTGTCTGTCCGCTTACCTGTCTGTCTGTGTCCGCTTACCTGTCTGTCTGTCTGCTCCATGCTAAAAAGTTCACCTGTTGTACCTGTGTTTATGTTGCAAGTGGGTTCTGTGTGTAACAAATGTGATATTTGCCCTAAGTTTGGACTGTCAGGCAGATCTCCCTCAGGCTGTGTACCTGCTGCATCTCCATGCAGGATCTGGATCACGGTCCACATCTCTGGAGTTAATATGTCATAACAGGATAAAACATCCTGTCCCACTTCCAGGACCTGAGAATGAGCCTGGCTGACTTTGGACACAGGTGATAAATCCTTTGGTTCTCAGAATCCCACCAATCATCGTGCTCCTCTCCCACCTCTGACCTACCTACATTGGCCAGCAACTACCTAGCAACACCCTGGGAACATCAAGAATGCCTGATCAGCTACCAAGCTACACAGCAGCAGCCATCTTGTAGTACCCGAGGAACTACAGAGAATACCCTAGCAACCACATTGCAACAGCTAGCAACCATCTAGCAGCACCTATCTACATAGCAACAGCTAGCAACCACCTAGCAGCACTTATCTAGCTATACCCAAGCAATGACCTTGTAGCACCCTAGTAACCACAGAGAATACCTAGCAACGACATAGCAACCCCAAATAACCACCCAGAATATGCTGGCAACCATCTAGCTACATCCTAGCAACCACATAGTAACACAGTAGAAACTACGTAGCAACACCCCAGCAGCAGCTGTGTGGAATGGTCACAGGTAGCGGTGTATCTATTATTACTTACCTCGAACAGTCGCAGGATGTTGGCCACCATGATGGACACGGAGCTGGCCGAGGCGCCGATCACGGCCACCACACGCTCCGGCTTCCTGATGATTGGCAGCTCTCCGTTGGAGCAACGGATGTCAGACGTGTCCTTCTGGATGAGCGCCTGCACGAAGGTGAGCGACTGCTCCAGGGCATAGGTGTCTCTGGAGCAGGTGTCCAGGATCCGGGCTCCCAGCGTGATGTTGGGCAGCAGGTCTGGGTCGCTGTTGATCTGGTCCAGCGCGTACAGCATGGCCTCCATGCGGTGGATCCCCTTCTCCCTCTTCACCTCGCCGCACGGCAGGCTGTGGGGTCCGCGGGCATGGATGGGGAACAGGCCGCCCAGTGTGATGTCACCAGGGATCTTGATGGAGTGTGGGTGGATGTGCTGGTGGGACGCACGCACCAAAACCACCTGGTGTCCAATCCAAGCGCAGAAGATCCAGAGGAGGCGGGGCCAGAGGGATGACCAACAAGGTGTGTGTCCAATCCAGAGAGATCCATACTGATGATGATAATGATGATGAAGGTGTTGGGGGAGGAAGGAAAAGGAAGCCAATAATGATGTCATACTGAGGAGACGTTCAGTAGAGAGATTTCGTCTTGCTGTGGGCACCTGAGGGGAGATTGATCAGTTCATCAATCAATCAGTCAATCAATCAATAAGTGGTATGGTCAGATTTCCTTTTCCTACCTGACTAAATTAAATTTTTTTGGTCTTTTGGAACCATATTAAAATGTTATGTCTATAGAGTTATTCAATTAAAGGACCAAACCAGAGATTTTGCATGTTTGAGCCCAAAATACAACCCACATACATGCTTTATGACAACCATTTTCCAAAACATATTATTAAGTGTAAATATTAGAATTGTTTTTCCTACCTTCCAGACTGCCACTGGCTTAATTCATTGCAACTTTAGAGACTTGAAACAGGGTTGAGATACATAATCCATCACAGAGGATAAGATGTCTATTAAATATGTTGTCGAAGTTAAAACGTATGTCTCCGCCACAGAATATAGTTCTAACTGGTAACAGACGAAACACTGATTTTTAAACCTGAACATTTGATTTTCAAAGATTAGGAGATTTGGAAAAAATAACAAGAAAATTTAAAATACGACTTTATAGTTTGGGAAATTGTTTCCAGTAATGTAACGTGTATGCGGGTATTACCTGGGTTCAAACACGTAAAATCACCGGTGTTTTTTTTTTTAAAGGATTTAATTAAGGTTTCTTCCACCGCTGCTGGTTTAACTGGTTTTATCTGCGGAACTTACCGGAGCTGACTCTCACCTCCTCCCGGTCTGACCGGCTCCGCTCACCGCTCCGGTTCCGCCTCAGAGTCCACCTATCTGCCGGGACATCTGCCGTCTGACACCAAACTCCCACACCGGGTCCCGATGATCCGGTGCTCTCCCGCTGCTGCTCCGGTCAGAGGAGGAACGACTGAAGCCCCGACCACCTGTCTGTCTGTCCACCTGTCTGTCCGTCTTTCTCCACCCTTTTTTTTTTACTCTTCCTCTCTAACGTCAGACCTTCATTACATCACGTGACTGATAGTTTTTAAAGTATAAAAATGTCCTTTATGTTTGTTTCTGTTGTATTTATGAGGAATATGAAGAATCTTAGTGTACCCACATAAATCTCATCCTGTCACATGTTAAAGTAAATCCTGGAATAAATCTGCGGGTTTCTGTGTTTTATGAACACGAGTCACGTGATCACCTGTAACCTTCACCTGTCTCTGTCTCATCCACTCTGCAGCATATTTCTGATATAAACCATCTTTGAGCAGGTGAAAANAAAAAAAAAAAAAAAAAAATCATATTTTAACATATTAGGTTTGATTTCTGTCTCATACAATGAACAGAAACCAATCATGTTACAGAACTTTTCATCATGTGACCGAATCTTTTCTGCTGATTTAAATACAAAATCTGCTTTATGGATCATCTTTACATTTCGTTTCATTTTTGTTGTGTTTACATATTGTGTGATGGTTTATTCTTTTTTTGTCTGTATATTAGTTTGCATCATGGTCATGATAAATTCACATTTCTTCTCACTGCATATAGATATATATCTATATATATATATATATATGTTCAGAATGACATCCAGAATAAATAAGCAAAAATGAGTGGTTAAATCCAAACAGATAAATGCTTCCTGACAGAACATTTTGATGACAGAAAAAAACAGTTTAACTGTGATTTAAATTTTGTGAAAAAAAAAAACTGTCTGAAATTCATTTTATTAAGCTCAGATACTTTTATGGGAATAATTAATTTATATCAATAATAATAATAATAATAACAACAATAATAATAATAAATTATTTTATATCAATGCAGTTAGAAAGAACTAGTTTATATGTGAACATGAAAGCAAGTTTCTCTCCTCATGACCTCTGATAAAACACACGGAAGACAGGGACAGGGACAGAAAGACAGACAGCGAGACAGACAGGCAGGGAGACAGAGAGACTGGCAAAGACTGTCAGAACCAGAACAGGCTGGTTGTCTCTGATTGGCTGAGAGCTGTGGTAGGAGGTCATGTGACCTGAAGCTGCTATGAATAGAAACATTGGTGGGAGAGCAACATTAAAAATACAAAGGATGTTACACACACTCACGTGTGTGTGTGTGTGTGTGTGNACATATGTACAGTAGACGTTTGAAGTTGTGATGGTTTACCTCAGTGTTTCCGTTTTAGGACATTTTTTTTCTGTTTCATATACATTTCAGAGTGAGTTGTACTTTTTACTGTACTACATTTATCTGACAGGTAGCTACTAGTTACTTTAGCAGTTCCAATTCTTTCATAACTCATTACTTTTTAAATTGTCATTCTTTTTCTCCTCCAGTTATTATTTATAAAAATAAACAATAAAGTTATTTCTACTCAGAGTAACAGAGAAAAATACCTGAAACTAAGTTCCAGCAGATTTTATGAGCTGCTGTCTGACGCCACCTGCTGGAGAAAAACAGGAACAGCAGCAGGTGAGGTTTAAAGGACCATTCCAGTGATTTTACATATTTAAGCACAATAAATACAACCCACATACATGTTATGTTACAACCATTTTCCAAAACATAAAATTGTATTTTTATTTTCCTGTTATTTTTCAAATCCCCTAATCTTACAAAATCAAATGTTCAGGTGATACACGCACCTTAAAACGTGACGTTTCACCTGTTAACACGTATGTATGAATGTAGAAGTCACGGTCATTTTAACTTCTCGGTAAAAGTTGTCTTCACCTGGAACTATATTTTCTGGTGGAGACATACATTTTCTTCCATGCAGAAATGTTAGACATGTATGCAGTTTGTATTTAATGGGCTCAAACACACAAAACCACTGGTATGCTCCTTTAAGAGTTCTCTGAACTTTGGGTTTTTGATTCTCTGGCTGCAGAAAAACAGTCACAATCCTTCAATACCAAAAAACACAAATCAGTTTACACACACACACACACACACACACACACACACACACACACGAGCCTCTGACAGTCCCTTCAACGACTCAGCTGAACCAATCAGCTGCTGGGGTTTTGCTGGAAGCTGATTGGTCCTCATGTATTCTGGGCCGTTTACTCTGACTTCCTGTAGAGCTGCTCGGCCGTTCTGATTGGTCTATATCTCTGAAGCCGTCGGTAGTGATCTGGTATTGGACGGTGGTTTCCATGTGATCCGGGGATTTCAAGATGGATGCCAGCCTGCGTCCCCCTGCCCAGTGGAGGAGGAGCCTCTGCGTGGCAGCGTGGCCCCACTTCTCCCCGAGGGCAGGGACGAGCTGTGATTGGCCGTTCCATAGTTTGGTGGTCATCTGATTGGTTATGACAACGGCTATGTTATGAATGGTTGCCATGGAGATGAGTTGCTGGGCGAGGCCGTTGAGAAGACGGGTCCTTTGTGACAGCTCATCAAAGAGCTGGCGGAACGGGGACGCAATGCTGTCAATCACCAGGAGGCGGACCTTCGGGTGCTGAGACAGGAAGTCAGGCAGCAGGTAGACCTCTGCCAACAACTCCACGTAGTCATGGCAACGCACCTGTCAGATGGCAGCAGGTGAGCGTTGGCTTCTATACTCTGCTGATTCTGTTTGATTTGATTTTTGATGAACTTTTAAAACTGTTTCAGCACCATCTGTTGCCATAGCAACCTGCCCACTTACCACAAACAAGTTAGACAGGATGGTTTCCACAGTGAAGGTTGTCATGGCGGCACGCTGCTCATCATCTTCAGCCAACAGGGAGCAGTGCCGTACGGCGGCGGCGGCGAGGTCGACAAATCGCTGAACCACGAAGCTTCCCTCCGTGTCCACGTAAACCGCCTGCCCGCCAACGCCGCCGAAACACTCTGGAATCTGAGCATCCACCGCCACCTGGAGGCTGGAGGCGCATCACAAGCAAACATCACCAACTTCAACTACATGTGGTATCACTTCCTGTTAGCAAAAAAAAAAAACTGTAAAACATTTATAATTACACGCTAACCGCAAAAACAGTTTAAACAGTTTAATGTAAAGACGAGCAGGATCACGTGTTTATAGTTATGATTCACATCCCACACTAAAGGGTGTGTGTGTGTGTGTGTGTGTGTCGTACCACAGTTGTGTCTTGCCAACTCCTGGCACGCCACATAGCTCAGTAGTTTTCCTGACAGGAAGTCCTCCTCCCAGTGCGGCGTCCAGAGCTGAGCAGAAGGTCACGATGCTCCTCAGCTCCTCCTCCTCTTTCTGCAGGAGCTCCAAGGCTGTCACAGTGACTCCGCCTCCTCCTGATCTTCTTCCTGCTCCACCTCCTTCATCTCCTCCTCCTCCTCCTCCTCCTGCTGCTGCTGCTGCTGCTCCCCTTGCAACCTGTAGCACCTCTAAAGCCTCCTGCAGGGACAGACCGGCTTCTACAGGAGAAGCCACCAGAACCTTTAGGCACCGTCTGACATTTAACGAATTGACGTGTTTAGCTTAGCATAAAAACTAGCAGGAAGGAGAAATGCATCAAAATACAAACATACATATAACCCAAAGTTCAGTTTTAACCCTTTCTGTCTTCATAGCTAACAAGCTAAACCAAACGCAGAATGTTTTTCCATGACGAATGCTTTAAAAACTAAGGGGATGCAAACAAAGTTTGGTGTAAAAAAAACAAATAAATAAAAATACCCCAGCATATAATTTTGGAGTAAAAAAATACACACTGTAAGTTTGTTGATAAAATTATAACATGGATTAATTTTCATGTACAAAAAAAAAAAAAAAAAAAAGAAAAACTGAAAAAAGTGAGCATGAAGGCAGAATTCAACGTAAAGTGAAAGAAGTAAAACCGCAGCGTTTGGCGCAGAAAGCGGCGCTTCTCTGCGGGTTTCCGGTACCTTTGCTGAGTTGAGCCGCTTTGAGCTGCAGAAGTTCATCGGTGAAATGAAAACCAGCGCGAACCAGTTTAACTTTCAGACTGGAACTCAAACACAAACTGGAAACTTCCCTCTGCATCTCCAGAGCTAACAGCTAGCCATGCTAACCTGACCGCTAGGCTTCTGAAGCGGAAGTATCGCGGAAATGTTTGGATAACTCTCTTCGGCATGCTAAAAGTCACGTGACCGCTACAACCAGCTTCTTCTTCTATGGATTTTTATAGCAGCTGGCATCCATAATGTTGCATTACTGCCATCTTCTGGATTTAACTATATCCACACAATCCAGATTATCAGATTCTCATGGCCATGCAACGCATGGCCACCAGATATCGCTCTTTTGATCGTATCAACGCTTCAAAACAGTGACACATTTTCACTGTAACTGCTTCAAAGTGGTTCATTACTTAAGAAAGCTTCGGTTTCTCCACTAAGCTAACAGCTAGCAGCTAACAGCTAACTTCAAAACACACCGCCATGTATCCCAGAGTTCTTTTTTTTGCCCGGAAGAGCGTCAAGTATAAAATAACACAAGACAGTTCCGGTGGTATTTTTCAAAATAAAAGTTATTGAAGTTCTTTTCTGAGTATTACTTATATTTTTCTCCCCAGTTTTTCACTTTATATTCATGGAACTTTATATTCATGGAATCTTTCTCTGATGTGTCCTCACCACTGGACTGAATTCTTTATTGTAAACCACAGTGAGTCCTTACAGCTTTTCGTGAAAATGGTTAAATAAAAAACAAATACAGTAAATAATAGTTTACACTGAAACATTACTTTCTAGGACCTTCAAAGATTTTGATATTCCATTTAACAAATTAGCAATTATGTCATTCTATAGCAAACAATAATACTGTATTTTTATATTTATATTGAATATTTATTTAGAACTGTGGTATTTACTCGTTGTATTCTTTTGTGTCGCCATTTTCATCATTGAACAGTATTATTCCTATTATTTGCACTCACAAAGTCTCATTACAAACGCAGTACTTGCCTCATGGAAAGATGCTGCTGTTTGTAGTTGAGCTGTTTTGGACTTTATTTTGAAGGCACTGACAGAAGTTGTTTGCTCGTTTATTTCTGGTATCTTGACGTTTCTACTCCGTCATCCAAACGCGACGAGTTTCCGCACGTGAGAAATTTCTGGAGCTGTTTTAAAATAAACGTTAAATTCCGAAGTTTTAGAGTTTAACTGAAGGTAAGAATATTTTTATTAACTTAAAGAAGAAGAACAAGAAAAGTTTCAGGTTTTGAAGAAAAAACTTAATAACCGATTCAGAAAGACAAAACCAAAACGCTGCAGCCAGTCAGAGACGATGAAACGAAGCTTTTAATATAACGTATCTTCTTCTTCTTCTTTTCCTTTGGGCTTTCCCTTCAGGGGTCACCACAGCGAATCATCTGCCT